>CAJQZP010001196.1:167500-292500 GCA_907164705.1 Parnassius apollo | reverse complement strand
TCCTGATAAAAGGGCTGAAAACCTGATTCATTTATCTATAGAGGTTGGTAAACTAATTGGCGTCGATATCAAGGCAAGCGATATTAGATCTGTTCATCGCGTGGCTCCAAAGGTACCGACCGACCGTCCAAAAAACATTGTACTTCAGCTGACCACACGACGACTGCGTGATGATATGATAGCGGCGGCGCGTTCGCGCCGCACACTCACCACTACTCAGTTGTTTGGCTCTGCCAACAGTGCCGCTGCTGCAGCTCAAAACACACGATTCTATATAAACGAACATCTGACACTAAAAAATAAAATTTTATTTAGTAACGCTCGACAACTGGCGAAGTCGAAGGGATATAAATTTGTGTGGGTCAAAAACAGTTGCATTTTGCTACGGAAAAATGACGATTCACGTGTCATTCACATCCGTTGTACTAATGATTTAAGTAAAATATGACTATTTTATTACGTTTACTTGTTTATTAATTTTCCAAAAGTAGCATATTTAAGTAGTTTTATTATAAGTTTTTGTGTATGTTGTTTACAATACTCAATACAGCGGGAGATCGAGATCCATAATTTTATAGCAAACAAATTTATAAATACACTTAATTATATCGGTTGCATTTCTTTCTCGTGATGGCTTCTAATAAGTTACTTATATTCTATCAAAATTGTGGAGGCTTAAAAACTAAGCTTACAGACTTAAAACTAAATTTACTAACTTGTAACTTCGATATTGTAATTTTAACTGAAACCTGGCTGTTGGATACAATTTTGGATGCTGAAATTCAAACTGATGCTTATATAATATTTCGACGCGATCGGAACTGTATGTTATTTAATAAAAAGGGCGGTGGCGGGGTGCTAATTCTTGTTAAGAAATCGATCCATGTTGTTAGAAAACTTGACTTAGAGGCCACCGATTTAGAAATTATTTTTCTTCATTTCCTACATTCAAATTTATTATTGAGTGCATGCTATATACCACCAGCGTCTAAAACTACTACCTATGATAAATACTTTTATACACTTCACGACATTCACTCAAAGGCATTATTCTCACATTACATTATTACTGGTGACTTTAATTTACCCTACCTGGAATGGTCATCTGATGGTCCATCCTTGAGACCTGTTAATGCAGTTACTGATACAGCTAAATTATTGTCTCATATTATGGCCTTTATGAATTTGAAACAAATAAATACATTAAAAAACGAAAACAGTAGAATTCTTGATCTTGTTTTATGCAACTCACCTGATTGTTCAGTTAATATCTCTGATGATCCACTCTTAAAAGCCGTTCCTCACCATCCTCCGCTGGACATTTTTTATGAAACAACTCAATCCAAGTATATGCCCACCAACCAGAAAACAAAACGAAACTTTTACAGAGCAAACTATGACCAAATTAATACTGCTATATCAGAGACTGATTGGGTTTCTGAACTCAGTTCTTCTTGTATAGACACTGTAGTTGACAAATTTTATAACAAAATTATGCATGTTATTGAATCTTATGTACCACTTATCAAAGTTAAAACCAATAGATTCCCTAAATGGTTCTCTAATAGCTTAATTTATACACTAAGGCGTAAATCTAAAATGTGGGCACGATGGAAAACGTACAATTCGTTACGTGACTATCAAGAGTTCTCCCTATTAAGAAAACGTGCTACGTTTCTTAATTAAATGTTACAATAAATATATAGAGAACGTTGAGTCTTCAATAAAGGATAATATAAAATACTTTTGGAAATATACTTCAGATATAAAGGAAACAAATACGGGATATCCTCAAGTAATGAAGCTGGGAACCAAAACTTCAGACGACCCAAAAATAATATCTGAAATGTTTTCACATCATTTTAAATCCGCATTTGAACCGTTGTCAGACAATGCATATACATTAACTCAACACTTAGAGGATAATTTTACTGGAATAAACTTACATGACATACGTTTCACACAGTTGGAAGTTTGCACTGCTTTAAAAAACATTGATCCAAACAAAGGCGCTGGACCTGACAAAATAAAGCCAGTGTTTTTAAAACACACTTCTAATACAATTTGCATGCCGCTCAATATAATTTTTAACAAATGTTTGGAAACTGGAACATTTCCAACTCAATGGAAACAAGCATACATTACACCTATTCACAAATCAGGTTCTAAGAACAACGTAGAAAATTACCGTCCCATATCAATTCTTTCGGCTATTCCTAAAATTTTTGAGAAACTTATTCACGATCATATATATTCAATTTTGAAAAATACATTATTAGAGGAACAACACGGCTTTGTTAATGGCAGGTCTACACTGACAAATCTTCTTGTTTTTACTAACTTTATTTTTAATAGTTTAGACTATAAATCTCAGATTGAAACTGTATACACCGATTTCGAAAAAGCATTCGACAAAGTTGATCACTTGCTACTTTTAAAAAAATCTCCTACAATGGTATCAAAGGTATTCTTCTACGTTGGTTTGCTTCTTATTTACAAAACCGCATACAGTCGGTAGTGCTTAATGGCTACATTTCCTTACCCGTTGTAGTAACATCTGGCGTTCCACAGGGATCAATACTGGGACCACTCCTCTTTATCCTATTTATTAATGACATTTCAACTTGCTTTGACCATTGTAAATTCTTATTATACGCTGATGACTTAAAATTATACTCTGCCGTTACTAAACCTGACGACATAAAATTAATACAAAACGATTTGGATAGACTTGAAAACTATTGTAAAATTAATAAATTATTCTTGGCTTATAATAAAATCAAACACATAACATATAATACGAACAAAAATGTAGTACACGCGGACTTTTACTTAGGTGGTCACAAAATTGTATCAGAATTTAGTATACGTGATCTTGGAGTATATTTAGATACCAAACTCACACTAGATAGGCACATCGAGGAAATATTGAATAAATCTTACCGAATGCTAGGCTTCGTTACACGTATAACAAAATCATTTAAACACAAAGATACTCTTACCTGCCTTTATCAGTCATTAGTTAGATCTCATCTAGAATATGTGTCCCCCGTTTGGAATCCATTCTACTCAGTTTATGAAGATAAAATAGAAAAGGTCCAAAAGAAATTCTTACGTATTGTTAACTATCGAATGCATTCACCTCGCGTTTCCTATGAAAATCTCTTAACAAAATATCAAATACTGTCATTAAAAGACCGACGCACTTTAATCGACGCCACTACTTTTAGGAATATCTGTGTTGGTGAGATTAAATGTTCACAGTTATTATCCGAGGTAAAGTTTCGAATACCACCCAAAAACACACGATCAAAAAATTTATTTCATATACCAAAAACCAGGACCAACATTGGTAAAAGAGCACCAGTACACAGAATGTGTGTCCTCCACAATAAAATGCTTAACGACATCGATATTTTCTCTATCTCCCGTTCAGCTTTTAAAACTAAATTAAAAAGTACTTTAGTAGCAATTATGAATTAGATATATAAGGATATTTAGTATTTATTATTGTACATGTTAGATGATTGTTTTCAGATGATTGTTTTCTTTTTTATTTAAGTACAGACTTGTTACCCTGCTTGTTGTGCAGACGATACCAATTACGACCTGCTTCATAATATAAATATTATGTATGTTCTTAGTGAGACAGCTTATAGGAAACAATTGTAATTACCATTGTCTTATTTTACTTGTATATTTTTCTTTCATATCTTTTGTTTCTGTTTTGTCTCCAATAAAGTAAATAATAATAAATAATAAATAATATTAAATAATATTCTCTTAATTAGCTATTAAAAACTAAAAAAAGAAAAATATCCGAATCGCCCCAATTTTCGGGGTGAATCGGATCGTACACATGTAGGTAACAAAATTTTAAGTTTCTTATGACTATAGCTTTGGAATCAGTAAAAAATTAATAATGAGATCAATTTTAATTATCGGCACATAATTCACATATATATGGTCCTTTTTCCTCCCCCATATCAGCACATTTTTCGTGGCACCATTCTTCGCAGGCATTGCACTGAATCCAATCCTCTGATGGTGGATGAACGAATATTTCGGAACAGTAAATGCAGTGCCACTCTCTATGTTTTGGAGATGAACTCTTAATTTTTATCGCAAGCTTTGCTTTATTCTTCATTTTCTTCATAGTATTTTCTTTGCCCACAGCCTTTTCCTTATTTTCCTTGGTTTTATTGTCTACCTTAAATTTCTTCTTTGCTTCTTTTTCGAGAAGAGTAGTCTTATTCTGAGGTGATGTTAAATACAAGACCAGTTTTGAAACTTTACGAATTCTTTTAGAAGCAATTGGTGACTTTAAAGGTGATGGAAGAATTTCTTTAATTATTTCTGCACAGGTGGGAGGCTGGGCTTCGTCAGATTGTTGTGAACTTGTGGATGGCACTATATTATCAAGTGGTTTTGTATTTGTGGCTTGCACGTGTAGCTGCATTTTTTGGGAACTTGGGGACTGGACTTGGGACTCTACAATGTCCGACTCTTGATCACCGATGAACTTGTGGTCAGGTATTGCATTGGCGTTTAGTGGAAATATTCCAGTCTTTTCGAAGCCTTTTGTAGCATTCCTAACAGTGGCAGCCTGATTCCAAGCCCTGTTGGAAAAGTGCTCCGAAAGCGACTTTTGTGATTCCTTGATTAGGATGTGAATGTTGCCATGCTGTAGCTTGTTGGTGATAATAGGTTTTGAGCGGTTTGAAAAACGATACATCGAGCGGTTGCAGGGCATGTGATGTGTGTGGAGGAAGAAGTACAAGTTCAATTTCTAAAGAGTCACACAAGTCTACCACTGAGTAGCTGGTGTGAGACGCATGCCCATCCAAAATTAGAACTACTTTTCCTGGGGTCCGGTAGCGATTGAAATGTTGCAGCCACAACTTAAAAGCTTCTTCGGTGACCCAGCCGTTTTCTGTCATGGCAACTTCAGTACCAGGTGGCATACCTAGGAGAAAATCGTCACGTTTACGCACACCTTTGAATAGAACAAATGGAGGTATGTACTGTCCTGCTGCATTCATACAGGCTAGAACGGTTACATTTTCACCTCGTTCAACACTGGTCATGCCGACAACATTTTTAGCACCTTTTTGGGCTATAATGTTGGGTGGGCGGTTACTAAGCGGCATACCCGTTTCATCAACATTGTATACACATTCAGGTTTTCCTCTTAAATTGTTGTTATCTACTACTGTTTCCAAAGTATTAAAGAATTCTGCTACTTTTTCCTTCTTCATACCATCACACCTTGCTCTTGACAGACCCTCCGGCTTCCGAATAGTTAATTTTTTATTTCTTTGCATGAAGCGATGAAACCAGTCCTGGCCAGCCATTCCAGCATTTCTGTCAAATTTGTGTTTTATGTTTTGACGTTCTGCAAATTCAAACGCGTACTTACGTACCGCTTTGGGTGTAATTCCGAAGCCACGACTTGCCAAGTGCAATAGCCGGTCAGCTAACTTCTTTTCTGCGTTCTCATCTAAAGCTGGCTGTCCACCTCGACGCTTAATAATACCCCTGGATAAAGTAACTCTTCTCTGTAAGCTCGTGAACGGTACTGCAAAAATCTCAGCAGCCTTACGTAAGGTCAACTCTTTGTTCTGGACTTTATTTACAGCCTCTTTCATTTTTTTTTGAGACCATTCTTCGGCATCAGTCTTTCTTCTGTACGTGCGAACCATCTACAATGAAATAAATATAAATCAATAACTTCAAACATGTCATAAATCAGTTTAAAAGTGTGATCCGATTCGCCCCTGACGATATGATCCGATTAGCCCCATAATCAAGACTTTTGAAATAAATATTTTAGACGTTAACCTCTAAGATCATACTTAAAAGCGAATTGGTTCTCTAATATAGACACCTTGCTTAACAATATAAACCAATATAGTTGAGTTATAACACAAATCCGCAATATGACACAAAGAAATCGTAAGTACGTACCTTAGATGAGCGCCAAAATTGCGACACACACAAACGACCGAGTCGCTGACTAGCGGCGTCGCCACTGATTCACAAGTGCGATCGAAATACTGCCTATGTCGGGAGGTGCGGGGTGAGAGGAGATACGCAAAACGCCGGTTGAGTGCGTTCTATGTGAATGCGATATTTGAATTATCAACAGATTTCTTATTTTGATCCGATTCGCCCTGTGATCCGATTCGCCTCGGTCTACCCTACTGACGCAGTGGAATCTAGTAACCGGTACTACAGACTAGCTTGTGCCTGTTCCAAATATTTACAGAATGAATATCACCTATTTTTGTGAAACTAATTTTATTTTGTGTAAGTAGGTACATAACATTTTCATAAACGTTTTGAGTAGCCAATGTTAATATATTAATTTTCTTAAATTTTTGTCTGCGCGACTATAGGTTTTAAATCTGAGATTGTTCTTATGGCCCTCTTCCGTAAAACAGATATAATTTTAGTGTCCTAGCAAAATACTTATACTACATTATACCAAAGTAAACTAGTGTAGCTCTTTCAATACTGGTAAAATTTCTAATCTTTTTTACTGCATA
The DNA here is from genome assembly GCA_907164705.1 of Parnassius apollo. Lineage (NCBI taxonomy): Eukaryota > Metazoa > Arthropoda > Insecta > Lepidoptera > Papilionidae > Parnassius > Parnassius apollo. Next base: position 285,952 of record CAJQZP010001196.1, on the reverse strand, counting down.
TGCTGCAGAACTAAGCCTGCTGTTTTCATATACAACACTACCGTTTAAGTGCATAGTAAAGTGTGTAGTAAAGAGGTTTCAAGAAAAATGGTGTTATCGACAAGACTCAGTTCCTCTCCTCTTTAAAATTACTTTGGTATTTAGATATTTGACATTTAGTGTTATAAATTTCATACATTTAATTTTAGTGCTATTTAAGCGCAAAATATTAAGGTCAAACCCATTTTCTAATTTAGATACAGCATTGTTTTCTTATTCATATTTTAGTAACTGTTTGTTTTATCTCGAAAATTAATAAAGTTGTAAAAATTAGTGATGTTTCATGGTGAACACAATGGAAGGCCTTGGACTTATCCAAGGCTTCTTAACTTCTCCGATAGATAGTCTCCGATACTTTGTGGTACTCTCTTTTATGTGTTAGATCAACATTGTAAATCTCCTATAACAGTTTTATTGTTCCTCGTGGGAATCGTACACCTTTTGCTTTCGTGCAATGAAATCTTACGGTGAGCTAAACGGCTCTCGTATTTGTTAAAATAAAATTCATAAAAATAGAATAAAAGCTATTCCTCGATTGTGGACTGCAAATGGAGTTAACAATCTTACAGTGTACTTAATTTTACAACATAGAACAACTTGCATACATATACCAAAAACACTTCGTGAAATTACTGCTACGTCGATAGACATCGAACATATTCAATACAGAGTCTCTCTCTTTATCACAAAAAAATTGGGTACAAAATTTTTAATTTACTGTACTGGACCGGTGGTAATTATCAGCACATTTAAGTGTCACAACTTTTGATGCGAGACAAATAAGTAATTAGTAATATTATTTAATTAAATTTTTTCAGTTATTATAAGAATAAGTGGTGCAAAAGAATACTATAAAGCTATATCTATAAAAACCTCTTAATTTAACTATAAGTATAATTAGAATTTTACAATAACAGACCCGTTTTAATCAGTTTATTTACTTATAGATTATTATGTAATTAAACTAAAAATCATCTCAATTTTCATGTTTGATAGATGTCAGATACACTATTAAAAGTAAATAAATGAAAGTCAAAATGATCTAAGCATTTTGTAAACATAATTATTTAAGCCATTAATTATTATTATATTTATGAGGAAGTTCCAGGTCGCTCGGCAAGTTATGGAGAGGGATATGTAGAACCAGAGTAACCAAAATAGCCCAACGTATTAGTAAGCTAACGAGACTAAAACACTTTATACTGTGCACATTGGAACGAACACTACGTTACATCCCTTATCATTTATATAATCGTAGATTAACTAACATTATTTATTTTTAAACAAAGGAAAAAATATAACACTCCTTTTTAAAGTTCCGTAACATACCAAATTACATGGAAATCTGTCAAGTAGACAGGTGGACTAACGTTCTAAAATTCTAAAAACCACTAATTTGGCTTCAGTGTTCTATATTTAGTCCCATGAACTTGCTTTTCTCAGGAAATATTAGAATTACAAATACAGACACGACTTTTCTAGAGATCTATTACATTTAAAGATGTAATAAGTCTGTAGAATGACTTTATGATATGATTTTAGATTTTAATGGAACTATTACAGTAGTATCTCACAAACTACAGCCGCATAGTGTTTGCTACCACACGGTCTCTGTACCATTACAATAATCTTCATATGTTTATTTAAAAAGTTTCTCATTACGTTTAATTTAGAAGTTTGTCCTACAGATATAAGCCAAAGCGTTTATAAAAACGACAACCACGGGATGATATGGGATAGTGGGCATTATTTTTTTCCGCGTAGTGTTGTATGCGCCGACTGAGCGAAGGAACCCAGGAGATGGGTAGCAGAGTCTTTCTAAGAACCAGTAAAAATAAAATGACTACGGTTGCAAACCCACCTGCCAACCGGGGTACCATGGTGAATATCCCACCTAGGGGATACCACTATAAAGGACGTCGATGTCAGACTTTTATCAGCCTGTTAGAGTAACGATAACCGTTTATGATTTTAGAATTCTGCTTGTTCTTTTCTTATATTTTAAGCAAACTAATTTCTACTGCTTTAAATAATTTTTACATTTTTAGTTATGTACACTATTCAAATAGAGTCGATCTCTTTTAAAAACACAATATAACTGGCTTCTTCTTTTTAACTTTCTGATATTTTTATCTTCGGAACTGATTCCGCAGACATATCAATTTGATATAGCCTTTTTTTAATGTACCAGATGACAAGAATTACTTTATGCATTTTCCTGTTCTTAACGTCTCGTGTTGTTGGACGCCGATGCTCTCTCAATAGCAATAGCAAACGACAAGGCTGAAATTTGAAATCAGCATTCGCCAAGGCCTCATACCCCGTACAGGCAGGGTAGCATTTTTATCTGTTGTGTGGGATTTATAGATAATGTCATCTGGTTGGACTGAAATAAAATATTTAAAAAATATACATAAATTAATTAATAATACATAATAATGTGTATTACACCCTAAAGTTCGTTTATTATTTTAATAATAGTTAATGTGATTGTGTTACCTAGTAAATTTAATAGTTTTTTTTTCTTATAACAGGTAATTTAATGCAATAAAACCACTTATATTATAATAATCAGCCTGCTAATAACATCAAAGATGGAATTGACATGAGACTCTTCCATTCCGTGAACTTTACTGGTTGATGATGAAGAAGAAATTAATAGATTATATAAAGTTGTTAAACACTAATAAAATATATATTATCTAATTAAAATACGCCCGTGAATTGTATACAATATGTAACGTAATTAACGCACACCCTCAGACACCCCAATTAGTATATTATGTTATAATCATAATACATACACTGAATTTTTAGTTAAACATTTTTATGCACTGATTATTTATCAAATTAGTTATACAAATTCCGGAAGAATGTTGTAGTCACAGTACAAATCCACGAATGCAAAGACTTTAATGTCCTTGAAATTAAGTTCATTTTTCTTTATTTTTATTGAGTAATAGAATTAGTAATAATACAAATAAAACTGCTCTCTTAAAAGTCTTATTGCCTTAAGTTACGGTCCATTTCAGTTTGTTTTGACTGTACAGATTTAGTGGGACTGTAATTTACGTAGTTCTAATTATTTTTGTGTTAAAAAATTACATATATTAAAAATTATAGGAATCGATTCAGTATACGATTCTGAACAAACTACTTTCTCAAAATGCGTTAATTATGTTACGTGTTGTATATGAATATAATAATAATATTATAAAAATCAAATTACGATACTATACGGAAAAGTGCTTGTGTAAGAACTATTTTAATTTGTGTTTTTTTTATATTTTATGACTTATTTGTACATTAAATAATTATAATTATTACAATATAACACTCGATGTAAGTTAGTAAAATTTTAAAAATTTTAAGTTGCGTAACAATTATTTCCAGTAGACATGTAGCAGCTGTCGAATAGTGTTTAATTAATTTGTTTCTATATTAAGTGTCGATTTCGTGACCAGTCCTCAATCAAACTCGAAGGCGATTCAATTTAAGCGTATCAGATATGTACTGGATGCTTAATTTGGTACTAGCGTCATATTGTAGAGGGAAATATAAAGTTTTTTTTAAAGTTTTGGTGCAATATAATAATCGATCTAATTATAAACCTACTATTGCATTTTTATGAAATATATTTATCAATCTGAATATTTAAATTTTTTGGCAAAGTAATTCGGCGGTGTATAACCTTTCACACTTTTGATACTGCTTTTCGTTGTCCTTTTTTATTTTACGTATAATATTCATTTACATCGACTATAAGCTCTTCAAGAAATCGGTTCTGTATATTTTTCCAAAATTTACCCAATACTCAAGACGATGATCTGGTAAATTAGTGCAGGCGTAACCTATAACGGGAGAGCAATTAATGGCTGTACCTGCTGCTTTCTACCAACAGTCTGAGAAATTTGTGTTCAGCGGCTTGATTTTTTTACCGTGTATCGGCGGTGTAAAAAACTCACTACACCATATCGTCACGTGGGTGTCGTAAGAGGCGACAGAGGATAACAAATCAGGAGCTGGGTAGCAGCATTTCCCTAATAATGACTAATAAAAGCATACACCCGTCTACTACGACCTTGATGCCCCGATCAGCAAGAAAACTGGTGATCCAATTGCACAATTTCTCGGGAAGCCCATAGGAAGGAAGCATCGTAAGAAGCGCTTTGTACCAAACCTGAACGAAGGGCTTCGCTATGTCCAAACTAACGGCCAACGCCTCGTCCTTGGACTCGACTACCTCCGCCCATTTATGAGTTAAGTAATCCAAAAGATCACCAACCGAGCGACCGTGACGGAAACCCTACTGGCGGTCACTAATCAGCTGGTGATCCTCAAGGTACTGCATGAGCTGGCTAAAGTCTATAATAATAATAATAATAAGAAGGCGTAGGGAAGTGTCGACCCCATCGCCCGCTGACGTAACAGTTATGTGACAAAACTGTGACGTCGGCGCAGTCAGTCAGCATCCTGCCAAGAGGTGTGAGTGCCGTGCCTAGGCAAAATTGTAGATGCAAAGGTCCGTTTGTGCATATGACCCAACCACGAAACGGTGCCGGGCTTGGGCGTCTCCCGTTATTTGGCGCCCATAAAATGGATGATGGAAGAAACACAAAAAGGAACGCGCATAGGGCCGCTGCCTGGGGGTCGCCGGGGCGCGTCTGGAGCTGGCGCTGGACGCGGCAGCATGCGGGCCGCCAGCCGAGCGCGAGGAGCTGCACGATCACCTAGCAGCCCCTCGCATCCATCATCCCCACCAGAAGGCTTGGTGTCGGCTGGGTCTTCTCGGACCCAGCAAGCGGCACCCGCCGCTGGTGGAGCACGTCGCATGCGTCGGACAAAATCCATGAACGAAAACGCATTGCGGGCGTACTATAGGGCGAAAGGGAAAGAAACTGTGGGAATAGCGTATAGGTCTCGGATGCATTGCTTTTTTGCTGAGCTGGAGCCGTCTATCCCCGTCACGGAACAAAACCTGGCAGACCGAGTTCGGTACATCATGCGCTCGAAAATATTTGATGATGCCGAACTCGAACGACTACGACGTGAGGCTATTCCGTCGTCGAATGAATCGGCTATGGCTGGAGATGCAGCTCCACATTCGACAGACCAGCATCCACACGTGGAAGCCGCCATGGATCTTCCAGTTGTGGTTGATTCGAACGACGATGTAATAGTCTCCCACGAACTAGAGCAAATGAGGAGTATATTGGAAGAGGCGATTTTGGAAACGCGCAGCACCCCTCTCGAAAATCGACCGCGACTTCCCCGCATACCCTTAAGCAAGCGAAATCGGGCTGTCGTGAGGGCTCTTAACCCAATGCTGGTGACCTATTTGGAAGCCAGCCGGGACCTTTGCGAGACGGACTCGATTCTCTTTGGCGCCGCAGTGGCAGTTTGCCGTATTATTGGCGCCAAACTACCCATGGCTGGACGCGCTACTACACAAAGTAACGCCATCCCAGCCTGGAGGAAAAGAATCGAGGACCGTATCGCAAAGGCAAGGGCCCTTATCGGCAGACTGACAAGCTTCAGGTCGGGTAATAATAGACCGAGGATTATGCGCACCGTTAGGATGGCGTTTGCTGGGACAAATATCAGTTTGTCCCAGCCGGATATCACGCAGAAACTAACGGAGCGCATAGACGACCTGAAGCAAAAGATCGCTGCTTGGGGGAAGCGGATTCGACGATTTCCCGAGGGGTCAAGGCGGTTCAACCAGAATCGTCTCTTCCAGAGTGATCAGAAGAGGCTCTATAAATTATTGGAGCGACCAAAGGTATGTGGAGCGGGCCAAGGACCGGATCAGGCTGACATTATCGCATTCTGGCGTGGCCTGTGGTCAGAGCCCGTAAACCACAGTGAGGGATTCCACCCTTGGATGGAAGTTGTGGCGAGCCAGGGTGCGACTGTTACGCCTATGGACCCCATCACCATAACGCCAGAAGACGTGGCTGAGGCGGTCCGTAGAGCCCCGAACTGGAAAAGTCCGGGGCTCGACGGGCTGCATCATTACTGGCTGAAGGGGTTCGTAGTGTGTCACGCTGTGCTCGCCCGACAGTTTCAAGAGGCTCTCGACCAGAAGTCACTCCCGAGCCTCTTCACTACTGGGATCACTCACTTGGTTCCTAAAGATCAGGATACCACAGACCCGAGCAAATACCGCCCCATCACGTGTCTACCCACCATATATAAGACACTGACATCCATTTTGAGCGCGAGAATCACTCGTCACCTGGAGCTAAACCAGGTGATGTCACGCGCTCAAAATGGATGTCGGGGCGGTGGTCGTGGAACTAAGGAACCACTCCTCATTGACGCGGTCATAGGCAAAGTGGTGAAACGCAACCGTCGGAACTTCTCTGCCGCCTGGATAGACTACAGAAAGGCGTTCGACTCGGTGCCCCATACATGGCTAAAGAGGGTCCTCGAGCTGTACAAGATTGACTGTACAGTTAGAGACTTCCTCGAGCACTGTATGGGGCAGTGGAGTACGATCCTTTGTCATCTGGGCGAGCGGATGACGGCTGCGGAGAACCACATAAGGATAAGAAGGGGTATCTTCCAGGGCGATTGTCTGAGTCCAATCTGGTTCTGCCTCTCTCTTAACCCTCTCAGTACCTTACTGGAGGGCTCCGGGAGGGGATTTCAGCTACGGAAAGGAGGGACAAAAAGTGACCCACCTTTTTTATATGGATGACCTCAAGTTATTCGCTTCCAGTCGCTCCCATCTTATGGAACTGCTAAACATCACTTGTGAATTTAGCAGTTCCATTGGAATGGAGCTGGGGACGGATAAGTGTGCGGTCCTCCATGTTGAAAGGGGAAGGGTTGTTAACTCTGAGGGCATAGACTTGTCTATGCCCGTCAACTTAAGGACCCTTTCCGAGGCTGAAACATACCGATACCTGGGTATGTCACAGAACATCGGTATCGATGAGGCTGGTATGAAACAGTCAGTTTGCGACGTGTTTTATGCACGCTTGACCAAAGTGCTTAACAGCCTTTTGTCCGGTGTGAATAAAACACATGCATATAACGGCTGGGTCATGCCTGTCCTCATGTATACCTTTGGCATACTCAGGTGGACTCAGACTGAGCTTAACGCCCTGGATAGAAAAGTCCGCACTACCATGACGTCCCATAGGATGCATCATCCGAGATCGTCGGTAATGAGGCTGTACTTGCCGCGGAATTATGGTGGGCGTGGCTTTCTGAGCGCGCTCACCATGCATAATCGCGAAGTGTGCAGTCTCCGTCAGTACTTCTTGGCGAGATCGGATGATCCATTCTATAATGACGTCATTTCTAGTGATAAAGGGCTTACCCCTCTATCCTTAGCCAACGAGCAATGGCAGGACCCAGCAGTGCTTAGCAATTCCGACCGGGAGACCGTATGGAAGGAGAAGGAGCTCCACGGGAGGTACTACAAGGCTCTACATGAGCCCTTCGTAGATACAGTCGCCTCCCTCAACTGGCTACGTTTCGGTGACCTCTTCGGGGAAACCGAGGGTTTTGTCTGTGCAATACAGGATCAGGTTATTAAGACCAACAACTATCGGAGATACATCCTAAAGGATGGCACCGTCGACGTCTGTCGAGCTTGTCGCCATCCCGGGGAGTCACTTAGGCATGTCATCTCCGGTTGTTCGGCGCTTTCTAACTCTGAGTACTTGCACAGGCACAACCTAGTAGCCAGAATTCTACACCAGGAGCTCGCTCTGAAATACGGTCTCGTGGACCGGAAATTGCCGTATTACAAGTACTTGCCGGAAGCCGTGCTCGAAAATGACCGCGCCAGACTCTACTGGGACCGGGCCATCATCACAGACAGGACTATTCTTGCGAATAAGCCTGATATTGTGCTGATGGACCGGGCACAGTCAAGGATATTTTTGGTCGATATTACCATCCCGTATGACGAGAACCTCGTGAGAGCCGAAACAGATAAGCAATCAAAATATCTGGACCTGGCTCACGAGGTGACGGACATGTGGGGTGGTCTGCCGGCCGAAATTATTCCTGTAGTCGTCTCTGCGAATGGGCTAATCCCAGTTAGCCTCTCTGGTCATCTGAGGCGACTGGGACTCCGTGACGGACCGCTCCGGGCTCAAATGCAGAAGGCGGTGCTCCTTGATACTGCCCGCATCGTCCGCCGGTTTCTTTCCCTTTCTTCCTAACCCTTGGCCGTTTGGTCTCCCCTGCCGAGGGCTTCCATCTGGTTGGGATTTTATTTATTTATGTATTTTTGTATTTATTTTATTTTATTGATATTTATGTATATTTATCCTTTCATTTTCGTTTATAATTATATATTTATACATCCCAACCAGATGAGAAAACTATATAGATACCCCACACATAATAATAATTTATTTATTTTATAACACAACCTTTTTTACATAAAATCATTGGTTCCCTGACCCTGAATTAGTACAACTCTGTTTCAGGAACCAGTTCCCCTTTTTTTTAACATGGGGAAATGCCTACGCATACCCGCCTCGCGGGGGCAAGGACGGGTTATGTCGGACTCGCACCGACTAAAACCCCATTGTGTTCCACATTCGTCGCATATTGGCAGGGCTACGGGAACGCTTTCGCACACATCCGAGGCCCCACCAGCGACTGCCGCCCTATGGCAGCACCTCATCGGGAGAGGAATATTCCTCCCCGTTCTCCTTCCCAAGTAAGGCGCACCAGAACACATGGCACGCCTTCCTCCACGGCCTCCAATTACATCTGCGCAACAGACGCCCCCGCGTCCGATGCGCGAAGGCCATGGGGCCAGGAAAAACGAGCACTTAGAAGTACTAGCCTTCCCGACCCCAGCGGCGGATCTGGTCTATGGCTCCGCCGCCAACCAAGATTCGGCTGCGGAGGATAGGGAGAGCGGCGCCTCGCAATACCGACAATCCTCTCCCCCGCAGCCCCATCACCACCGCATCAACGGTGTGGCCCCGTTTGAGTCGCGGAGGATAGGGCGAGTGGCGCATCGCCATACCAACACTCCTCTTCCTCCGCGACTCCACCTCGGCTGCAGCGGTAGGTGGGGAGGACACACCTCTCACCGCAGTCCACCAACACACATCCGAAGTGGGCTTCCCAAGCCCACTCGGAGTGGCCACCTCGGGCCGGCCCTCCACCTCGGACCAGCCATATGGGTTCCTCTTTGTTTCGCCGTGGGTGACCAAGCCACGGCTTCTAAGCCCCCCCGCCACGACAAGGCGGGAACCCGTTCGGGGGGGGGAACTAGTTCCCCTTAAAGTTAGCGTAGTTAAAAGATCAATTTCTCGTAAACAGCTGCGGAAATATAAGAAATTAAAAAAAAGTTATCTCAAATTATTTTAAGAGATTGTTTTGCGTGCGTGCGTGCGTGCGTGCGTGCGTGCGTGTGTGTGTGTGTGTGTGTGTGTGTGTGTGTTGCGCGTGAGTGTGTGTGTGTGTGTGTGCGAGTGTGTGTGTGTGTGTGTGTGTAAACTTACGGCATAAGTGCTTCTGTGCTGTCATAATCAAGGTTCTCAAGCCACGTTCTGATTCTTGCTTTTTATGGTTACTGTAATTATTAAAGTACGTGTATAGCCTGTTGCTATGCTATGTAATTATGGTGTCTTTATGCAAAAATACTTCTGACGTTTATGGGGAAGGTAGGTTCTATTTTTAGGAGTAGGCTATAGAAAGTAGTAAAGATAACGGTCTTGATTATTCAGTCGGTAGAGCGTTTAGTTTGTGTATCAGAAATCACCGCATTCTTCTAGGTGAGAGGAATCCTTTTCTACCTTTCAGGCCATTTGGATAGGTAGCAGCCTCATACCAATTTTTACCGCCAATTAGCAGTGCTTCCATAGAGAGCTAGTATAATTACAGGCTGTGAAGCTTTCTATCTTGGTCCTCAGAAGTGACAAAGCATCTGTATTCTTCTTTGTTTGAAATGTTCTATAGGTGTCCATGGACTGGAGTAGTGACATATCGTGACGTGAACTGTAAGTACGTTTGTCACTTCGCCTAAAAATACTGCAGGTGAAGTTGTTATTTAATTAAAAATCAGCAAAAGGGGAAGCTTTCGTCTTTATCGATACCACTGTCTGAGTTCAAGCAGCTTTATACCTACTTCTGTTTCCGTTTGAAATGTAAAAGAATCAGTTTAATCACAGTTTTAAAGGTTATCTTAGTCTTTAACCACCACACTTATAACCACTTACGGTCAAGACTATTAACTACTTTGTCACTATAAAATTATAAAAAGAATTTCTGTGAATTTCATACTTATTATAGTTTCTAACGATAACGTTGATTAACTTATAAAATATTTACATTTCTACCACTATTTATACTCTGTGATAACACCATTAGTCTTAATAACATTATAAGCGATCGATTGGGCGGGTCGTAAGAAGCTTTATATCGAGCATAAAAATCTGACGTTCCGAAATATTATTCCAGCCTTGACGAGGATTGACAGGTGAAAAAATGTAAAGAATATAATGAGCGAAATTAAATAGGTCCTATGATGTGTTGGTCCGCTTATTTATAACTCTAGAGCCCATTTTATGATATATGATTACTCCTGCAACCAAAAGTTAACAGATGTGTAATCCGCCGCCCTCACATGGCAATTCTACTATAGAAACAAATTAAAAAAGAATTTATTACTCTAAGATATTTCACGAGTAGACCTATAGGTAATAATAATGTTTACTATAAAATTATGGTCACCATATCGGCTTGAGCCAATTCGTTGATATAGTTAAATCCTTAACCTGTAGTAATAAATTTTTTATTAATCAAATTTTATACTCTGTGTTTTAAAAATATATTACGCGCACAAAATCTCAATCTCAAACTAATCTCAAACTTAACAAAATGAAATTGAACACTGCACCAGGCATTCAATTCGCAATGATGTGCACTCATTAAGCGTCGGAGTCTAGACAGAGAATACCTCTTGCATTGCACAATTCATCAGTGTACAAATTATTCCCGTTCCAAGTATTGTCAACGCTGAGAAAGTGTGGAACCACCACTGAAATGTCTATATTATAGTTCTTTTTAATTCTTTGTCAAATTATAGATTGCCAATAACGATTTCTAATATCGCTGAACAATTATATTTTTTATACGTTGTCATCAGAAGGCAGAGATGTAACACAAAAAGACACTCACGGTTGCAGTAAGTAAAGAAGAAAAAATATTTCAGCCTACTCTTAAAAACACATTGGTACTTTCGTTAAAACAAAATGAACTATAATGACGATAAAACAAATAATAAATAATTTTAATAATATTAAAATAAATATTGAACAAGATACTTTTACAGTTAATGCAGCAAGATAACAATTATTATTTTAATATTTGTATAAAAAGTAACAGGGATTAAACATGAAAATCTTGGTAGCTTTGGAAAAATAAAAAAATAGGTAAAAAATGCTTACGTCGACTACGAACGATAATACACGAGCATTAATTAGGATGTTGGTTAGCAAAATTTACTGTAAGATAAGAAAATGCATATTCTATGGAATTAAGGAGATACCGTTATCATCAATTTGTGCTGGGTAGTACGATTGTATTACCAGATAGCTTGCGCTTTTGATGATCTAAACCTTCGTATATAAAACACGATTATTGCTCCAATATTCGCCCAAGGAATTGAATTTACCCGGCATTTGCTATAGACAGTTCTTATGATAATTACGAATTGACGAAGGGATAAAATCTTTTACGCTGCTATCGCCTACTCTTATATAAATCTTTACTTTAAAATTACTTTGCTTTTTTATAGGATGAGATTGACAAGCAAGCACACAGCCTACCTGATGGCAAATAGTTGTTGTGGCCCACAGACATCTATATACCTATATTATCGGGTATGAATCAAAATGCAGATGCGTTGTCAACCGTGAGGACTAAGATGGAATGCCTCGTTTCCAGTAAAAATGCTCTCCGGTTCTCTTTACTCATCATATTACGAAACACAGCAGTGTTAAGCAGCAATTTACTATGATATTCTGTGAGAGCGTGATCCATTCTCGGTCGAGCCGACCCATTCGTGCCGCAACTATTCTACTAATATAGCTGCAGCATGGCCCTACTACGTAAAATTACGCATAAAAAAACCAAAAATAATGTCAAAAATTTAATTTTTATTCACAACTAGTGATATTCTAGAAAATTTGTAATATAAATAATTGATGATCGATGAATACCGAGACCTCTAATAGTTAGTTGTACACCACACTAAAGCCTGCTCCACTTTATCTCGTAGATCGGAACGCCTACAGCTGTCAAACGTTGGAAATAAATATGTTATTACAAATGCTCACACTAGCCTATATCAGATAACATTTAATCTCCATTACAATTAAAAAGTTTCGAGTTCAACAACATGGTCGGCATGATATTCGAAAAATCGACGGCATACTTAGTGGGTACCATGATTCGGCGAAATTCACATTTTTGTGGACGGACAATAAATAATAAATGTTGTGGAATGGATCTCGTTTTGCTCAGATATTGGGTATTATACGGACGACTGATCATAGAACTTGTCAATATTATTTACGTCTATTGCTTAGCTCAGCTTTATCTCTGTATTTTTGTTGCGTCATATTTATCTAAAATTTGTACATTTGTGCGTAAAAACACAAACATCAATTTTATCACGCTACCATAATGTTTGGTTTTCATAATAGAAGACAATTTTGCTATATAAAAAGAAAAAAAGGTTTTTCTTAAATAGATAAAAGCTCGTTTTTTGCAAGGAAATAAGATATTTTAAAGTAAAGCTTAACAAGCTTACAAAACAATAAAAATAAAAACCTATGCCAATATTAAAACTCCCCAAAAAATTAAAATTTTCCCCTTTGTTTGCAACAAGGAAAATGAACGACTGCACGAGTCAACCATTCATAAGCGCTGAAATAATACTAAGAGTGCATAGATGAATTGTATATTTTCCTTCGTTTCATAACGAGACAATAGAATGCACAATTGTGGGGAAAATTTGCATTCGCTGCTAGCATTTTTTCACAATCTTCCACCGGAGACGAATCACGAGCTCGCTTCATTAAACTTCGAATTATCAACACGCTCCATGCAAATTCAAGCCAAAGTAACGATTAATTTCTAAAAGGAAAACCCATAAATTCTTTGTAGGAACTTAACTGCTATGAACGAATGAAATAGACACATTTTTGGACAGCACTGACGCAGTCTGCTTGAGAATTGTCAGATCAGAACTTTGAGGAATTACACAAAAGTATTCATTCGTTTTTTAACATGGACTCTATGTTTATAAAAATAATGTTTAATTTCGAAGAAAGTAAGAGAGACCTTAAAAATGTACGGTTCAGATGCAAAAAATCCCCTCTACTTTGCACCTAACCCTCATGCCGTGTGTTTAATTGTTTTGATTTTGGTTTGTGAAAAAAATTGGGGTGCATTTTAAAATGAAACAAAGCTCCTACATATTAATGTAAGAATAACATAGACGGTTTTATATTGCAAAACACTTTCGCAGTTATAATTGGAATCGATAAAACACACAAAGTAGATAGAGATTTTTATTTATTTAACACTTTTTTGTACAAAAGGTACAAACGGCGAACTTAATGCCATGTGGCATGCAATCACACACTCACAAATACACACACCAACACACACAAACACACACACACACACACGCACGCACGCGCACGCGCACGCGCACGCGTACGCGCGCACGCACGCATGCACGCACGCACGATCGCACGCACGCACGCACGCACGCACGCACGCACGCACGCACGAACGCACGCTTGCGCGCACGAACGCACGCTTGCGCGCACACACACACACAAACACACACACACACAGAGAGAGAGAGAGAGAGAGACAAACACACATACACACACACACACACAAACAGATGTGGATCATACTTATTCGAACACATTTATGGGTATAATAGATTATATACATTTATATATTCATTAATGATTTTTATGACATACACTTATCACCATCAGTCTCTATTTACATGCCTACCTGTTGAAGACTGCATCTCAATCGCAACTAGGAATCTAGAGGAAAACAACACTCAGACATTGCCTTATATCTGGATATCTATGGTAGAAGGAAGAGTTCTTCAAGCAAGTAAATGTTGTAGTGTTATTCGCGGAGGAATTTGACGAGAAAACCCTTCTTATGTCTATCACTCCAGATTTGTTAGTCGTCTGAAGTCCTATCAACACCATAGGTCACACTGTGTATAGAAAAAAGACCTACACTAACCGATATTTGAACGATGAATCTTACCATCATCTTTCACAGTTAGCTATCGTCACCTCATTCCCAGGGTATTTTTTTTCATTTATGTGTACTTTAATATTATAATAAACCCTTTTTGTACAATTATTCTATAATAAAACATTTAAAATTGTTTATTGACAAATTTTGTACATTTTCTGGGATTTTGTTTTAAAAGCGTATACTAGCGTATACGTGCGTATAATTGCCCCATAAATGAATTACTAATTCTGTGGAATCTAGGAACTGCTATTAAAAGCTTATGTTTGTTGCTAACGTTTAAATTATGAACACCTTTATTCTTATGAAAGTTATTTACGTGTTTATCTATATACATTACACTTTCATAAATATAACGGGTGTTTGTGAAACGCTCCCGAAAACGAGGACAGACGATAGTACTAACGATACCTTTGATGATGGGACCAAAATGAAATCGATTCCGATGAAAAAAAAAAACATTTTTTACAACGTTTAATTAGCTTTATTCACGCTCTATCATGTTGATAATTTCATAAAAAGTCAAGAAAATACTTAAACATAAAACCAGCAGTGAAATTTCAAATAACTAACGCTACTACTACACTACTAAGAACTGATTCCAAATAATTTGTAAAATTATTTTGCTACTCAATAGAAGCGGGTGTCAAGGTAGGCAAAAAGGTTGGGTTAAAATATAAATAATAAGATAGCGTATTTGCTACCAGTCTTAAACTATACTTTGATAGGTAATACCTATCTCTTGTCAAAAACATGCTGACCGCGGCCATATTCCGTGAAGTCCCTAGCGGTCTCATGAGGTCGCACCCATCCACAACACTTTAACCCATAAAAACTTATATATAGAGACTACTTTTCTTAGAAGAAGTTTAGCACTATATATTTAATATGAAATATTATTTCCTCTAGAGCAATACAAAAACTGTTATGAATATTTATGTATAATCTACGTTTATTTGGTACGCCATTTTCGCGTGAATGTTATTGTGTTGATTTTTGGATTTTTCTAGTGTTTTAGTATAGTGTTTTATTATAAAATTATAACGAAAGTTTTTGTGTGAATATGATTTATCTTTTTATGTAAATAATTTCGAGTAATATATAAAAATAATTGTGATTTTCACGCTGCCGACATTCGCTTGGTATATTTTCTTTTTGTTATCAAAATACAATAAAATCTTTTTGTAATGAAGTAATACCTGACTTTTATTTAAATCATAAGATAGAAAATTTTGTATAGATTTTATAATGCTAAACTTCATAGAAAAGTCGTCTCTAAATATAAGTTTTAATGGATTTAAGTGCTGTGGGTGGGTGCGGTCGCTTGCGAGCGCTCGGGATTTGACGGGTGCATGCGACTGCACGGGATTTTTAAGGGGCTTGAGGGGCTAAATTATTAATATCAATCAAATGAAATTTATAATTATAATTCTTAAGGCACGTGAGGGTAATATGGTCACCTTAAGCTTTGCCGCACTATAAAGCCAAAACTAGGAGGAGGACCGAGACAAAAAGACAAAGTCATATACTATGACTAATATTATATTTAAAAACTAATTGTGTAGTAGTAAAGTGGTAGATCCACGGGGATCCCTCTAAGGAATTGTTCGGATTAATTCCAGCTGCCAAATTTCATGAACGCACATCGTGGCAAAACTCCCGATATCATCCACACTATCTGGATGCTTGGCGGTCAACCACTTTACGTTTCACTAGAATTTTTCTTTCGCGTGCGACCTCTTTGTGGAACAGTTTACCACCGGCGATTTTTCCAGACCGATACGACTTAGGGACCTTTAAGAAAAGAGCTTATACATTTCTAAAAGGCCGGCAACGCACCTGCAATTCCCGTGGTGTTGCAGTTGTTCATTGGCGGAAGTAGTCTCTTAACATCAGGTGAGCCGTATGCTCGTTTGCCCAAAAAATTATGATTGTGGCACGAATGGGCTGGCTCAATCGGGAAGGATCCACGTTCTCACAGAATACCAATGTAAAATAGTATCTTAATGCTACTGTGTTTTGTACGGTGAGTGCAGAGAACCAGAGACCCTTTTTACTGGATACGAGGGATTCTATCTTAGCCCTCAGGGGTGACAATGCATCTGCAATTTGAATCTTAATTGAAGGTAAATGTAGAGGTCTATGAGCCACAGTATTCACTTACCATCAGGTAGATTATGTGTTAATTTGTTTCATTATGCTTATTTGTTCGTGCTTATTTTATTTAAAAAGAAAACTTGATTGTGAATGCGATCGCTTTTATACATACCAAACAAAAATATCAATAAATAACCGCGTAAAAGAACATATAGCTGACGTGAAACACCGATTATCTGAAAAGTTTGCGGTTTTGTGATCATATTCTAGACCAGTCTTTCTCAAAGTGGGCGATAACGCCCCCTTGTGAGCGTTGGAAACCTAAAGGGGAGCGTTAAGGGGCCCAGAAAAAATGTATATTTTAAAATTTACTAAAATATAAACCTACCTTCTACTCAATATCGAATAGTTAGTTTATATTTCTGCCCTGTATAATGGTCTATAAACTAGAAATACTTAAAATAGATTTGGTAGGATAGCCCGTACGGCGTACGTAATCAAGTTGTAGCAAGTATTTTGTTAAATAACGCTATTGGTACAATCCGGTAGTAATCGGCTGGTTCATCGATACTTGTTTTAACTTGCTCAGTACGATTGGGCGTCTAAATAGATAAACGAATTTTTGCGTTTGTCTTATTCGTGCTGTATTTAAATCCTATATAAAAGCCCGTAATAATTTTTATATTTTCATTAGTGGTTTCGCGCGTAAACTTTAAACAAGTATTTATATTCAACACTTTATTTACATATTTGTAAAAACAAAGCCATGTCGGAAGCAAAAGAGAAGAGTCGACAATATAGTGTAGAATATATTAAATATGGATTCATAGATAATTCGAAAAACCCTTCTTTGCCATTGTGCATTCTTTGTTCAAAAACATTTTCAAACGAAGCGATGAAGCCTTCAAGACCATTTGAATAAAATACATCCAGATAAGAAGGACAAAAATGTAGCCTATTTCCAAGACCTGGAAAAGAATCATAATGCTCAGCCAAATGTATCAAAACTTTTTTTCAGTGGCTGCTAAGCAAGACTATGACGAATTTAGAACTTCATACAATATCCCTTTATAAATTGCTCAAACAGGTGAACTACTCACCATCGCAGAAACGTTAATTTTGCCGGCAATAAAAGAAGTTATAACTACTGTGCTCCATAAACCAGCGGCAGACATAATTCAAAATACGTCAGCTACTACACATGGTGCTCAAGCTATGACGAAGTGTCAAAAAAGCTTCACAGTGTACTTAAAAACAAAATCCAGATGTGTTTGCTGTACATTGAGTTATAAATCGACTACATTTGGTTGCTAGAAATTTAAGTGAACGACTGTTTCAATGAATTCGTCATGTCATCGGAGTAGTTAATAATATCCGAAACAACTCTTTAAATTATAGATTATTTAATCAGCTTTGTGTTACTAAATATGAAAATTTCAACCCATTGATATCTCATACAGAAATGCGTTGGATATAAAAAGGAAATTTTCTGACTCGATTTTACAATCTGTTTGACTCTGTCGTTGAGTTTTTGAAAAACAAAGACAGAATTACGCGACAACCACATCACATCAAAGAATGAATCGCATATTAGAAAGGAAATTACATTACCGAACGTGGCGACTTACGACTGTTTTAGAGTAAAATTGAACCTGAGAAATTATCAAATTCATCCACCTCATTAAAAATTAATTTAATGAGGTGGATGAATTTGATAATTTTTTTGGAAGTGTATAAAAAATTGGGGGTGCTAAAAAACAATTGATTTTCAAAGGGGGCGGTAAAAGAAAAGTTTGATAATCTCTTTTATAGACGGCCCCTGCCATTATGTCAGATTTTATGGTTAACAACTCCTCACAAAAGACCATCGATTAATAAAAAAAAACATTCTGATTTCAATGGTGAAGGAGGCTGGGTACAACCACCTGCTTGGGATTTTGCATATAACAAAATTAAACTAAATCCAAGCATACCACTGCAATACTTCAAGACACAGTAAGCTCAAATCCGCGTAGATCGAATCAAATGTAATAATTAAAAAACTGAAAAGTATTCCGGGTTAACTTTGACATCGGGATGTCAATTACCTCAGTCCCCCCCCCCCCTACAGTACCCCCATGTACTGCAAGGCACCCAAAGGCACCCGAAACGTCGGAAATTAAAATAAGTAAATTAAACGCGATAAAATTGAAAACATTATCAGCCATAGGCTTTAGAAGTTTTAACTCCACAGAGCAGAATTGGCAAGAAAATATGTGGGTTCACTGTTTTTCACTGGTTTATCAGCAACCTACAGATTAATTATTGTATTCCGATACATCATTGACTTTTAAATAACTATATATATATATATATATATATATATATATATATATATATATATATATATATATATATATATATATATATTACTTTCTTTTCTATCTTACTTTCGTTACTAATTTAGACAGAAGCCCAAAAGTTCTTGCATAACAATTTTACATAAAATTATTCTGTAGAAATTTTACCCATATCCACTAGAACTTTGTTCAATGATACAATAAATGTTTTAATATTTTAATAATAACCATCATTTCTTATATGCAAATCGAACCACAGAAGTGTTTATTACCAATAAATTCCAAGCCAATAAGCATATAAACACTATATACAAGCATCTAAAACAACGTTGATTAAAATATAACCGTTAAAGAAAAGTACAGCAATAAAAAGATAGCGTGTCAGCAATGCTCACCTCTGGGCAATTCTCTTCTCAAAAATTCCATTTCTACTTTAACGTGCTTTATTTTTGTTTTTTCTCGTGAAACAATATTCATTGGGACTGAGTCTGAGTGTGGATACAGTACGGGTATGGACCCGTTAGGGAAAACTCTGAAACGAAACGTGGAAATGCATATAATGTTAGGGATACTGCAGCCCTATTTTACGTCACAAAAACAAATAATACTTTGATTACAGTAGCTTTATATATATTTATAAAACTATTTCAAAAATAATAATGTAAATAAAACTTCATTTACATATTAACCAAAATACGAGTAATGTAAAATTACCAATATTTTGACCATGTACTCATAACTGTTAAGAGAAATAAAAATCCGTACCATATTTGTCGTTTAAGAATGCAAAGAAATTTTATGTAAAAAAGATATTCTATTTTTCACTTTTTTTCATGTAAGAGGGGGCAAACGTACAGCTCACCTGATTGTAAGTGACCACCGCTGACCATGAAAAATAGCAACACTAGACCAACTGCAGATGCGTTGCCAGCTTTAAAAAAAGATTGGACTCTTTTCTTGAAGGTCCCTAAGTTTTATCGCTCCGGGAAAATCGCTGATCATATTCGATTCCTCATGGAATTTGTGCGAGGAAGAAAACTTCTTGTAAATCGCACAATAGTGGACTACCAAGCATCCATAGGGTATGTATTGTATAGCGAGTTTTACCGCGATGTGCGATGGTATTTCAATGACAACATATACAAATTAAATGTGGTTATATTAGGTTGAGGTTAGCCGTATGAAAATTAAGTTATCAATAGACTTCTAAGGTTAGTTTTGTTAATAATACTTAATATCTAACACGGTGTGTGGAGTGCACTTTATATGGACAATTTTTTGACAAATTGATGCGTGATAGAGGCCTCTACCGTTGTTCCATTCATTTTTATTCGTAAAATTTGATTCCGCTATTTGTACAACGTTCGTTAGTGATTGTCTGAACGTTGATTTGTGATTTATGTTTCCTGCGTGGGTCGCGTTGCAAATATACCGTGTGGACTGAACTCAAATAACACTGCGATATTGGACCGTGAAACTTTGAATTGAATAACTTGTAGCTCGTTAAATGTCAGTTAATAAATCTTATCAGAGACTAAACTTTTATCAAGACAAGGGTATAAGTATTATTACTGATTTAAAGCTTTACATGGACGTGAGATGAGACAGTTACTAAGGCTGTAACTAAGGAAGCGAAATGTATGTGACTAAGAAATATTATAAAATTACCGGCGACAAAAAAATTGTAAGTCGTAATATTATTAATGTGGACACTACAAACTGTGAAGTAAATTTTAATAAAATAAATATCTAAGCTATCACGGCTCTGGAACAAATTATATACAACTCGTAAAATTGCTTTTAGTATTAATTAGAAATGTTCTCTGAACCGAATTTCGGTCAGTCTCGACGGAGACTGGCGTGCAAGCACAGGAGCTCTCTCTATTTTCTCACTCTCATAGTTTAATGTTATGGCAATCCAACACGACTAGAGAGAGATTATGCCGAAGACTTTCCGTGGCATGGAGATTGAACACTCCAAACTTTCTGATACCGTGTTGCTACAGGAAGTTTTGCAACAAAAAAGAACAATACTTAACTTTGGCTTTTGGCCTGACCCGAGATTGTAACCTGAGACTACATGATCAGCAGTTGCGTTTGCGATCACTGGACAAACGAGGTATTCATGCTGTAATTAAACTGATCTTGAAAATCACAAGCTCTAAAAATACTGTTCAATTTTAAATTTATACGGAGTTTGTAAATTGTGTATTGAAAAACTGCTATATTTCTTTTACTGTAAGAAAAAAATATGTAAAATGACCTAATTTTGCCTACATATGTAATAAATTTTATGAAGAAAACATTACTTTTATTTAATACGGCCTTTTTCAACGGCGAACGATGTATTATTTTCGTCGTTGAGACTAGAATCTAGCTTCGTTTAGCGCATATTTTGGATTCTAATAGTTATAAAAGGTAATTTTCAGTGTTTTACCTACTTACAGCATAATTCATTTCGCCATTCTTGTTGTGTTTGTTAGTGATCACGTGATACTATTGAATAAGTTGACTGATTTTTACGATATATCTTTTGTGATTCATTGCTTCACTACGATCGGATAAATAAAACTATATTGAAGATATTAACAAAATTATATGTGTAGCGTGATTAGTGCGCGTTACAGTTTCATCATCACCATTGCAGCCCTTCACAGGTCCACTGCTGAACATAGGGCATCCCTCAAGGAATACTATAATTCACGGTCCTGAGCTCGCTGTATCCATCCACTTCCTGCATGATTTACCAGGTCGTCACTTTATACGGTACGAGACTGCTAATTGAAGACCTTTCTTTCCCATCGGTTGTCGGTTCTTCGAGCAATAAGGCCGGCCCATTGCCAGCTTACTAATCCATTGGAGTATGTTACAGTTTAATATTGTGTCACAGTTTAATATTAAATAATGAGCTATAGTTGCGTTTGTTGTATTGCAATTTTAAGTCCTGATTGACCACGTGCTCGGTAGTGAAACAAAACATCGTGAGGAAACCTGCATGTCTGAGGAATAACAAAAAAAAGTATTTCGAAGACATGTGAAGTTCGCGAACAGGCATTGGGGCGGCGCGGCGGACAATTCCTTGCCCTAAAACCCTCTCAGAAATGAAAGGAGGCCTATGCCTAGCAATCGGACGTATATAGCTGTAACTTTAATTTTAACACTAAAAAAATTAACAAAAACTAGATTTGATTTCTATCTATTTGTTAATAGGTGTCGTCAGGATTATAAGATAAACCCTTTGCATAAGTCCAAATCTTTAATATCATTAATATTATCTACATGTACATTAAAAGCAGTACGGGCCCTAAGATTTATCCCTTTTACAACAACAAGTTAATCCTTTCTGAAGTATTTAAGACTGTGCCTATATATTTAAGACTATGCCTATACTATGTGGGAAAGGATTTAAATATTTTAAGTTCAATGCTTAAAATCTATTTATAACTAAATAATTAGATCCTTAAGTTATTTTAATATTATTTGTGTGATACTACTAGTAGCTCATTATCTACTTTTTTTTTTACTTTTAGATCTCATCTCATAAACAATAACAAAATTATTATGATAAAATATGACTCGTTACTTTATAAAGCGAGGCAGTGTTATTTATGAAAATACGCTGAAAATTGACTAAGTAAATTATCACTTCAAAAAGGCGAAATGAAAAAGGGATTTTTTTTTGTAACTTAACCCGAGTTGCGTGTACTTTATATGAATAAAACACGATTGAAAGCGGCACCACTTCTAAACACATTAAAAATACAGTCGACGAGCAGTCGGCGTGTCCTTTACAAATTAAAAAGGGACGGTTTAAACGTATAAATCATATGCTAACGTTCCAATTACTCAAAAATCACATTTACAACCATAGAACTGTGGACCCGGTATACTCATTAAGCTCAAACACAGGGGGTATGTTACAGCAGCCCCGACGCAAAGTGTGAAAACTAACTTTCATCGTTTGCTTTAAAATTCACACGAGTAAGGAAATTCTGGTTTCATGTTACCTCATACCTACATGTATGTACATTGTACGTTTATAAAGTAATAATATTTTTAAGTTGCAAAAATTGTGCATTTAATTCAATGTGGTGAAATATATTTACAATTTAGCGGTATAAGTCAATTATACTGCTGTGTGTCGGCGTTAGAGAATCCGTCATCCAATTTCGTTTTTTTCTGTAGCATTGAGTGACAAACGAGCAAACAATCCACCTGGTGGTAAGTGGATGCAGTGGCTCGTAGACATCCACATTTATCCTCAATTAAGGATCACAATGCAAATGCTTTGTCACGCCTGAGGACTAAGATGGAATGCATCGATTCCAGTAAAAAGGGTCACCGGTTCTCTACGCTCACCATAAGAAACACAGCAATTTTACGTTGCTATTTACGCCGGTCATCTGTGAGACTGTGGTCCTGCCCCGTTCGAGCCGACCCATTCGTGCTACTAATATGGCTGCAGCGTGGCTCTACCACGTAAAAAGTGTGTATCGTAAAAGACCACAATGGGAAATTTCAGAAAGATATGGAAAATGGATTCCAATATATGACGGTCCACAGAACCATCTCGTTTATACCAGACGTAAAATACCCGGTACTACGATCAGTCAAGTAGATTAATTCGCCGGCCAAGCATGCATTAAGGAATATTCTCTTCAACTCGATAGCCCATTTCCAGCAGTTGACTGTTACTGTCTGTCGATGAAAAAGTAGTAGAAAAACGAAGTGTTAACTTTATTCTATTTTAACCATTTCTTTGTCCCATGTATCAAATATGAACGTTTCGATTGTTTAACTTTTGTGTCTGTTTCGCAGACAGGTAAACTGTTAAATATTGCGTGATGTTTTCGTGCCGTGTATTGAGCACTTTATTACAATCTGTCAAACTTTTTTATTCCTGATTTTGCTAAGAGTCAACAGTGAAAAATTTGAATATTTCATGATCTATGATAGAAGACAGTATAATCGTTACTTATTTTTATTTAATTTATTTATTAACACTTTATTGCATCTTAATAAAAGGAATACAAAGGGCGGACTTAATGCCATTAGGCATTCTCTCCTAGTCAACCCGGGAAGTGTGGAAATTATCTGATAGGTGACAAAATGAAATGAACAATAGAGTAAATCAAGGAAAAAACTACTTTATATATATATATATATATATACAATAAACTTATATACTATAAAATATAATACAGACAATATATTGTTTTATATACAGGTACATAGATACATAAATATATACATATTTTAAATACAAATAGATATATAGCATAAACCTATAAATAAAATAACAACAAAGGTAAAAAATTGACCATATTAACTATCATCTAATATCTTCATAAAGTGCTTATGTACCAATCTTATTAGATGTTTTTCTGACGTCATCGAGCAAGGAGTTCCAGAATGGCAGTGGAAAGCAGCCTGAATGGTTTTTATGTTTGGATTTACCAACAAAATTAGTCAAATGTAGTGGGATACTTAGTTTATTATTATATGAGGAACGCAGAGTTCTATCATACGTTAAGGAAATATACTGGAATTTCTCCTTGAGATAAGAAGGAGTTAACGGATCATTTAAGATAGAGAAGAGAACAAGCAAAATTCTAGAGTCACGCCTCTGTTTAATAGAGAGCTATTTAAGGCTAGAGCGATAGTGATAGTTAGTAGAGCGGTAGTAGATAGATAGATCAAATTTACAAAGATTGAAAATGAATCTGACGCAATTGTTGAGAAGGCGTTCTAGCTTTGTTAAGATTTTGGTTTAAATCCGGGTAACACACGTCTGCATAATCAATGATCGGTAGTATAAGTAACTGTACAAGCATAATTTTAGCCTTAAAGGGGAGAAAATTTTTCAAGCGATAAAGAGAAATTAAAGAACCAGATACTTTACGACATGTTTCGGAGATATGAACAGGACTGAGTACTATCAATATGGAGACCAAGATTTTTAACTGAGAAAGAAAACGGTATCAGGTGATCATTATAATAGACGGGAGGTAGGCTAGCGGCATCTATTTTTGCAAGCATCCTTGAGCTACCCATAATCACCGCTTGGCATTTCATAGGGTTGACAGACACTCCAAAGTGCATGGACCAATCACAGACTGACTTAAGATTGGAATTCAATTTGTTAATTGCATTATGGACGTCACAAATGTCAGACTGTACATAAATTTGTAGGTCATCAGCATACGGATGGTACGAACAATCAATATAAGAATATTTATCGATAATATAAAAAATATAACCAAGATATAGAAAACAATGACTTTTAAATATTGATAAATCATGAAAAATCATTCCATCAGTTAACTGGTTACATAATATAATCTGTACTAAATAACAAAAAAAGCAATTCTACTGAGCTATCAATTAAAGCAAGAAAAAAATATACAAAAAAAAAACAAAGAAAACATACGCTAAGTAACTAAATAGCAAGCCAACACAGTGATTCCATTTATAAACAAAAATTATATTATAAATATTAAAATAAAAAGAAAACTTAATATCTAAACAGCAGGGCACTACAATATTATTATAATCGAAAAAATTTGCAATAAGAATAAGCTTAAAGTAATTTTAGCTAGAAAATTTAAATCTACGAAAGTACAAAATTCGACTGTATGGCAAAAGGATCTGTAACCATTACTGTGTTGACAGTAAAACAGTAAAAGTCATTATCTATGGTCAATAGTCTTTGCCTTGTATTTGGTACTGTCTGTCTTTGCCACTGTCTGTCTAGCTCTAGCATCGCTAGTATGTACGGTACGGACTACAATAACATTTATCTATGGTAATTGGTAACATTTTAACACTTTTACATGTTAAAAATTACAAATACAAACTAATTTACTAAAGTTTACAAATAAAATTAAAGTTCAACTACAGTATAAAAATCAAATAAAAAAATTAGTTAATAATCAACATAAAACTATTGGAATATGAATAAAGGGAATACTAAAGACAAGTTATAGTAAATTATTTTCATAGAATTGGAATATGATCGATTTATATTCTAGTCTAATGCTGACGGTTTATAAAACTAAAAATAGTTATTATGTTACCAGACAAAGTAAACTGTAAGAGAAGGAGAAAAAATAGGGAAGGAGATGAACATAACCAAAATATGATAGTTATAATAACAAGGATACCTTAGAAAGTTAAAAGCAATATAGGAATTACTTCTTGCCTACCAGTCGTCTAGATCTCTTTACTTCATCAATGCAAGTTACCGCTGAAGTTTGAGTGCGACGTCCTGCATCATTTTGCCGATTCGAGGAGCTCTGCTGCGCAGGAGTGACCTTTGTATTACGAGCCCTGTTAGAAATCTCAGGTGAACCATCTATGGGGTACTTGGTTATTAGATCTTCCAATTCCTTCTCAGTGAAAATCTTCGTTTGGCCTCCCGAGTGCTTTACATAGATTGCACCATCAATAGTCCAGACATTTCTAATTCCGAATTGCTTACGAGCAATCTTTCTATGGACTGACGAAATTTAGTGAGGAATTCACACATTGAAATGGCAAACCCCTTAAATTTTGATTCAATCGCAGTCTTAGTGCTATGATCATTAAAGTGCACAAAAATTGGCCTGAATTGAACACCAAGTTTGTGGCGTTTCTTGAAAGAGTCATCTGTAATATGAGTTAGACCCTCTAGATACTTATGCAACAGTTGTAGAATTTGCTGCTATAAGTCAACTTCAGAAGCCTCAGCTATTCCATGAAAACACAGAACTTTTCTCCGGCGATACATACTGATTGCATCAACACTTTTGTTGTATTCCTGAATTTGCTGATGCAGCAGGCTGAACAAGGAACTAACAAGTCTCGAAGCTATAAAACTGTTGGGTTGGAGTAGTTGCAGCCTTCAGACGTTTCTCAAACTCCACCATCTTCCGGGTCAAGCTCCCTTTCAATTCCTTTTCGATATTATCAACTTCGGAGAGATTTGCCACTGAGCCTATTATAAAGTGAATTAACCGAGGAGAGATAGAAAAATAGTATCTTTTATTTAGTGTGACAGGTGTTATGGAGGGAAGATAAATATAAGTTTTTTAAACTAATTTAAATGCACATTCCTATAAGTGATAATAATGCTAAAACTGATTTTTACAAACTGAAGTTAAAAATTAAACAGTAAAGTTAATTATACTTATTTTTAACTGTAAATAGAATACGAGAGAGAATTTCAGCTGTTATCTGTTTTGCACCTACCCTCGGAAAAAAAACATATATAGTCGTCGTTTTTTTTTTCAAGAAATTCTCAGTAGCTGCCTGGATTCAGGAAGTTAGCTATGTTTAACCCCATGCCACGTGAAGCCTGCTTGTTGCTGTTGGTCTTCCACCTGATCTCTCTCTCTCTCCGAATGTGTCGGCTTACGGTACCATCGGACTATGAGAGCAAGGGAATAGAGAGTGCATCTGTGCTTACGCATACACTTGAGCACTATAATCCTGTACTGCGTAGATGGCTTGTCTCCATTGAAACTGGCCGCCCTGACCGGAATTCAGTCTGGAGGACATTCTCTTGAGACCTTAAAAATTAAGTGGAATTTTTCACTTGAAAATTTTGCCAATATCAACCACACTGATCAAACGGACTGGTGAGTGCAAAGCCATTACTTTCGCATTGGTTTCGCTGTGCTTTATTACCAATCTGTGAAACTTGAGCTCCGCATATTGCAACTAAGTTATTACCGTCATTTAGTCGCCAGAGATATGCATTACGCATTGTGAAAATCATCAAAAGACAAACAACTGATCTAAAGGAAAATGTAACAATACAAAACGTCTATATACATATGTTCTACTTGTTGCATTTCTGAGAGGAGGTGTTGAAGAAGCGCGATGACGTAATCCGTGTTTTGCAAACTTCACATATCCTCGAAATATTTTAATAAAAGATTATTCAAAAATTTTGAACTATCCATTTTTCATAACTTGCTAGCGCGGTGGGCAAACGATACACGGGGATAGCAAATAATTGCTCCAGGCCCGTCCAATTTACGAGTATGCGTTTAGACGCTTCTGATACAGATGAAGTAGCTACTTAGTATAGGGGTAATTTCTTAAAGAAATTTAAACTGTAAAATTATTACATTTACTACATTATAAGCAGCAAAATGTGTCACGAGTAGGTGTGAACATGTTTAGACTTGCAATAGATTGCACTCGCAACTACTCGCAGGAATCGCTTGACAAACTGTCACGGGTGCACTTGTCTGACAGACTTTTGTACACTTCTTGCAAAACTTATCTTGCGGGCCTTAAGCTCTCCCAAAATAGGACAGCTGACATGAACATATCATAACAGTATGATTTTTTTATTCACTATACACTTGCAGTAATATCAGTTCGTGGGTGTTGATTGCGCCTTCACCAACACATCAACCTTGAATAGGTTTTAAGTTTAGCACCAGTAGTATACAATCTTCCAAGAATACATGTAAGTTGACACGTAAGTGTTTGATATGGATTCCCCAAGAAGACTTCAACTAGCAGCCCGTGTAGTTGCGTAATATATAATAATTGTAATATTACTTAGTAAAGTAAAAAAAAGTAAAGTTACAGTCAATATACGTCCCACTGCTGGGCACAGACCTCCCCTCATTTCTGAGAGGGTTTTGGGGCAAGGAGGTATCCGCCGCGCCCCAATGCATGTTGGTGAACTTCATATATTTTCCAAATATTTTTTTTCTTATTCCTCAGACATGCAGGTTTCCTCACGATGTTTTCTTTCACCACCGAGCACGTGGTAAATCAGCACTTAAAATTGTAAGTAACAATTTCATTGGAGCCAGCGGGGATCGAATGCGTTGCGACATGCGTTCCGTTATATTTACAGCGAGCGTTAACCATCAGAGCTAGCACGGGTCAATTCACAGCTAATATTACTTATATAATATTTATCAAAATAACCTATACGCTAATAAATTTTGTTGTAAACTACTGTATCATAAACGAAAATATGTACAAACTATACATATTATCCACCTACCAAAGCCGTATTATCAATGTCTTTTTTATCAAACCTTCTACAGCTCACTCGTAGCCAGCATCAAGGCTTTACCAGGCTACGGCTGGCGCATTTGCGATCGCTGTTCAAGACTCCTTCGCTTATAGTAATACTTTAGATTATTTATATTTTTACAAAGACGTATATCGAAGGCTTTTAAGCGGTCACCACATGGTAGAACAAATCTACGGTACCATTTTTACTAAATGAACGAATATAATACTAGAACAGTGTAGTGGCGGTAAAATACTACCGCATACCCATACACATACGTAATGGAGGAAAACAAACCTAATAACAACTAACAATAAATATAAAACTACGATGGCAACTATGGTAATTAACCCTTTTGATAGACTGAAACGATAAAGTAATACCGCAGTATATAAATGTCTTTACTATATTGTGGTAATACTATAAAGCCGAAATAATATTTACGTTTTAAGAGCAGAACAAGTGAATGGGTGAGGCCGATGTACAGCTGTGAACAATGGAGACTATAATGATATTGACATTTACGTAAAAATAAAAATTGACCTTGAAGTACAAAAATAATTCGGTACACTATTTGCGTTACTACACACAATAAACCTATGGAATTTCTATAAAACCAAATACATCGCGTAAGGTTTTGTTATTGCCTTCAAAGAGAAAATAAGCTCACGAATTTGATTAAGAGATACGAGCTAACAGACCCATCAATAACCTTTTAATACTTACAAAAATGATGACTAGTTCACACCCGACATTCGAATAAAGGCGACAACAGAGGTATGCAAATCATTCTATAGGTACTGAAATTCTCGAAAATTTATACTATTAACGGATCTTTACTGCCTCATTTCGTGACACGTAACAATAAAATGGCCCGGAATCCAGGAACAACGTGTTTATGGAATATAAAAATGTTATATTTAAAGTTCAATTTTGTGTTTATTACTTGCATGATACTTGCATGATAAACGCTATAATGTGACCCTAAGCCTACATTAGATTTACAGTACAAAATTATAATTATAGAATGTTTATTACCAGTTAAAAACTGTATTTGTTAAACTTTATATTAAGCGTTTATTTATTTATACTTAAATGTAAACACTGTTATGTAAAGAGTACATTGGGCAGGTCTAATTCTGTAACATGGCACTCTGGGAAATATTAGCAAATTTTGGCGAAATGTAATTTTATGAATACACATATGAAACAAAGATTATGTTGAAATTGTTATTTAGTTTAATATCCCGCAAAATAAAATAGACTATTCTCTCTATTTTTTCGTAATATTTTGGCTTGTATTTTGGCTTCTCTTAAAGGTTATTGTATTAAATTAATCATCTTCAACTTAATTTGTAGAAAATTATATGGATAACCAAATGATGTAAACCAATATTTCATGGAACTTTCATATTAATATCGCGCTTCATTTTTTAGTTTAAAATACGTTAAGGTGAAATATAACATTTTGAAATATAAACATTTAAATTTAAATAACAATTTGATTTATTTATGCCCAGTATGCTTTAGAAATTATTGAATAAATTGAAATGCAATTCATATCCTTCATTGTGAAAGGTAAATATTTCCTTATTTATTGATCGCAATAAAACTGCTACTAAAGCTTAGCTCTTATATATATACGGTTAAAATACTTTAAAGACGATAAATATTCTTGTACCCCTCGGTGTCATCCTCGCACTTGATCTTTTTTTAAACGTGAAATTGCACTTTATTAGTAAGTATAAAGAAAAATGAAAACGCATTTATTTTTCAGAAATGGACGTTTAGTGTATGTATAAAACAAAACGCAAAATTTAGAGGAGTTTTAATGAATTTAAAGAATTAAATTTAATAAAATTAATATTAAAGATAGCACAGTGGTACAGTTCTTAAAATTAAAATTAAGAAGATTATATGCAAACGAAGGCGCTTTCATAGCTAGTTCATGAATAAAATCCAAAATCATTTTCAAATTTCAATTATTTTCGTTTAGTAGCTACTGAGACAAAAAAACTTTCTGGACAGAAATATCTAAAAAAACTGTTTTTTTACCAAACTCGGGAATTAATGATTAATAGTCGCGCCTAAGAACTCTAGACTCCTTTTTCATGAAAAAAACATATACTAATGATATCGTGCCTTTAAGAAATGACGTGTGTGATATTCTGTAAGCTATGGTATTAATAGCAGCGCTTACGAGGAATGATTGAACGATTATAACCGATGGTCAGAATACTGATAGTAATCTCGACACTCCCAGGCTTACACAAAGGGGCATTAGTATTAGTGACGAGATGGATCTTGGGCGTATAATATCCCATTTGTATTGAACTTCTTAATGCCATGATGTGGATAGTAAGTGAATTATGTTATATTGTAAGGCCATCAGTATTAACCTTTTTTTAAATATATATATATAAAAATATACCTTGTTTCTCTTTTGTGTTGAACAATAAATTTCAATATTTCATTTGGTTGTTTTGCAAATTCTATGCCAGCATAAATAAAAGGATAACGGTGAAATATTTTACTCCCTTTCTGTTTTATCGCATTGTATATCCTTTTAATAGATATTTTGTCGATAAAATTTAAGTATGGAATTGAGATAAGAGTTGATATGTAAATTGAATACCTTTGACATTTTCAGATTACAAACATCACCGATGCAGCGGAGCTACGGTGAGAACTTAAAGGACAAAAGAAATAATATCGAGGATACGTCTTGGAAATTTAAAAGTTAATTATCAAAACATCTATTTTAATCACTTTCAATTAATCATAATATAAATTATAAACTTATTCTTAAATTTTAATGGCGATGACTCAATTCAATATTCCTTTTATTAATAACTAACTCTCTTTATTGAAATAGATCTCTAGACTAGTAATTTGCTAAGGTCAGGAGTATAGTGCACTAATGTGCGCTCTCTATTCTCTCACACTCATAGTTCAATTGGACAGCAACTCAGCACGATCGGAGAGAAATCTGGCGTCGGATCCATGGCTTAACGTGCTTCCGAGAGAATCAATTAATTTTCAATCGACAAGGTATGTATTCGAACACGGGACCGAATGATCAGCAATCACATTTTCTATCAAGAGATACAGACTTTCTTTTGATATTAAAATGTCAAACAAGCTAACATAAAGGTAAAACAATACTTTCGACCGGCAGCCAGCTAGCTATGTGCAACCAGCTTCAATATAAGGAGGCCACGAATGCGGGCCACTCTTTTAAAATCAAACTACAACCACCCAATCGGACCCGTCATAGGCGTAAACCAAATGGACTCCTAGCGTTAGTACTTTATCACCCCATACTTTCAGATATGTCACCTTAAATTAAACTAAAGGGGACACTCTTATGTCTTCTGTCAAATGATGGAATCTGTATGTCATATTTTGGAGTAAAATAAGGTGAGTACCAAAAGTATAAGACGTAATATAAAATCGCCGTGATTACGATATGACGTATATTACGACGATTGTGATGATGAAACTGATTTTTTTTTTGAATAGGGTGCAAACGATTATGCGGCTCGGCTTGATGGTAAGTGACTACCGCCACTCATGAACAACTGCAACGGCTGTGGAATTGCAGGTGCGTTGCCGGCCTTTTAGAAAGGAATAAGTTCTT
Organism: Parnassius apollo; assembly: GCA_907164705.1. Classification (NCBI taxonomy): domain Eukaryota; kingdom Metazoa; phylum Arthropoda; class Insecta; order Lepidoptera; family Papilionidae; genus Parnassius; species Parnassius apollo. The sequence continues at coordinate 253,527 of CAJQZP010001196.1, read as the reverse complement.
TTCTTGAAAGTCCCTAAGTCGTAACGATCCGGAAAAATCGCCGGTGGTAAAAGATTCCACACAGGGAACGTATGAGGGAAAAACTTCAAACATCCAGATGTCAAGAAGAAGGAAACCACAAGTTTTTTCCAGCACTCGGCGACGTTTTCAGAAGAAATATTGACACGGCCGGTGTATAGAGCATACCAGTGCTGTCATTCGAATAGCAATGAATGATACCGGCTTGCAACATTTCATTGATACGCAGAAGAAACAGCGTCAGCAGGAATAGGAGGAATAATCAACCAAGCTTGGCGATTGAACATAAAATACTAGACTAGGTGAAATTTTAACGGTTCTCGCAGTTATTACTACTGCTTTTTGAAGATCTATTATATAATATAATAATAATGTCCACCGGACAGAATTTCGGCCACGGCGGCCTGCCTCAGCGGAGGCTAGCCATCGATGCAGGGCAGGATTATAGTGACCTCATGATCAGCAGTCGTACTACTACAACCACTAGACCAAAGAGGCAGTCAATCTATATAATATATAAATATGCTTCACGAGAGTTTCCTGACATTTTATTATTTTAATTCACTTGCATCTATCAACTTTCTGTATCTTTTTTTACTTATTTTAAGCAAGTGCATGAGCGCAATCCCACCTAGCTGTAAGTGGTGATGAAGTTTTAGATAGTAAAGCGCACTGTTTTAGCGTGACCAAACCCTATTCACTCATAATCATAATAAATACTCACGCCTGTTACCCAGAGGGGTAGGCAGAGACTACGGACTTCCATTTGACACGATCCTGACATACCTCTTTCGCCTCCTTTATCCTATCCTCCTCTTTCGCCAATTTGGTCGTTAACCTTTTTTCTACGGCGGCCCTTCCCGACTCTGCCGTTCACATCTGCCATATAAATTTGCTTTGTCACTCTTTCCTCATTCATTCTTTCTACGTGACCAAACCACCGAAGCATTCCTTTCTTAATCCTGGTCACAACATCATCTTGCATACCACATTTATCTCTTATCACGCAATTTCTCAACCTGTCATTCAGATTCAACCCTAACATACTCCTTAAAGACCGCATTTCTATAGCATTTATTCTATTCTACTTTCGTGCCACTTTGCGTGCTTTCTGCCACACCCAGCTTTCACTACCATACATTAAAGTAGGGACTAACACAGCATTATGAATTACCATACGTGCCTTTTTTGATACATTCTGGTTCTTCACAATAGAGTATAGTGCCCCATTCACTCTATTCCCTGCATTTACTCGTCGTTCTATATCCTTATCATATCTACCATCCCCGCTAAATACACATCCCAAATACACAAACTCATCCACTTGCTCAATTAACTCTCCTTCTATTCTTATTTCACATACCGTTTTGCTTTCCTCTCTTTCAAAAACCATCACTTTCGTCTTACTTGCGTTCACTTTCATTCCCCTTTCTTTTAATGCCCAGTTCATTAATGTAACCATCATTTGCAACTCAGTCGCCGACGACGCAAATATGACTTGATCATCGGCATATAAAAGGCATTTGACGGTTAACTCGCCCATTCTTAACCCACATTCTTCATCTTTCAAAGTTTGCAAACACCTGTCCATAAATAGGTTGAACAGCCAACGGGAAGCCACACAGCCCTGTCTGACACCTTTTCGGATGCCAAACTAGTCCGAGTAGACCCCATTGATCCTGACACAAGCACTAGAATCCCTATAAAGAGACTTCAATGCCTGTATCAAACCAGCGCTCAACCCATATGAGTTCAGTGATTGCCATAACACATTCCTGTCCACTCTGTCATAAGCCTTTTCCAAGTCCATGAACGCACAAAAAACTTTCTGGTTTTTAGCCAAAAACTTCTCCGCAATCATGCGCATGGAAAAAACTTGATCTGTACACCCCATACCCTTTCAAAAACCCGCTTGCACATCCCAAATTTTTCCATCAGTTTCTTTCATAACTCTTTCAATTAACACCTTAGCATAAAGTTTACCCACAATACCAAGCAAGCTGATACCACGGTAGTTTTTGCAGTCCTGCTGTGACCCTTTTCTTTTATATATTGGTACTATAACTGCTTTACACCAGTCATCCGGTACCCTTTTTAATTCCCAACACAAATTGAACAAGGTGTACAGCAGGCTTGCCACCACTCCCTCTCCAGCCCTTAGCATCTCGGGTACTCTCTGGATAGGATACTCTATCATATCCAGCTGCCTTACCTGCTTTCATGCTTTTCATTGCTTTCATTATTTCATCTACACTTATCTCCATACCCCTTTCCACTTCTTTCGGAATTTCTTGTTCATTTAATTCAGACGACTCTTCACTCATAAACACGCTTTCAAAATATTCCTTCCATCTGTTTAAATTCAAAACTTCATCATTCAGAATACATCCATTCTCGTCTCTTATAGCATAAACTGTTTTGTATTTCCCCTGGCAGTTCTTACGAGTTTCCAGAACATTTTTATATTAGCCTGGAAATTATCAGATATCCTTCTAACATCCTTATCCGTTCTTTCTTTCTTTTTCCTTTCACTACTTCTTTTACTCTCTTATTTAGACGTCTAAATTCTGCCTTTTTTTTCAATCTCATCATTCATACCACCAGAATTACCAGCTTTAGTTGCTAGTAAATCTAACCATGCTTTCTTCTTTGAATCAACTTCCACCCGTACCTCATCATCCCACCACAACGTATTCCTTTTCCTTTCATTTGTTCTCTTACTTACACCACATACTTCGGTGGCTGCATCCACCAAACCTTTCTTAATATAATCCCACACAGTATTCAAGTCTAAATCATTCATACACAACTCATTCAAACATCTAATATTTTCTCTCAGTCTGCATTTATACTTCTCTTTCACATCTTCATCTAGTAACTTCTCTATTCTTATACGCTGTAACAAAGTGGTAGACACAGATGTCCGATGCTGCCAACGCTTAAAAAGACCATAAATTCGACATAAGACCAAGTAATGATCCGTTCCTACGTTGGACCCCGGTAAATCCTTGTATCTACGACTGCGCTCCTCATTTTTTCATCCACAATTACGAAATCTATCATGCTTCTATCATCACCTCTTTCCCATGTATACATATGAATCTTCTTATGACGAAAAAAAGTATTCGTCACAAAGAGATTCTTTTCCACACATACGGTGAGGAGGTCTTCACCATTCTCATTTATACCTATTCACTCTTGCTACAAAATCTCTTACCAGGATGACTCCATCTTGTTTATAAAAATATAATACATATAGGCAAAAGGATAGGTTCAATTGATAATAACGCAAGGAATATTATAAAATTTTAAATTTTGTGCACATCCACACTATTCTTGCAATCTTATATGAGTTATCACAGCAATGCACTTACAATCTCGATGTCTCCGAGCGTCGTGCTATCTTTATCCAATTTGTTACCCTTATCAAAAATTAAATGCGTTTTAGGCCCTCACTGGCAAGGTTTTATTTTTATTAATTACGATACATGTGACTGAATATACCGCCTTAAGAATGAACAGGTGATAGCTTTTATGATAGCCATTTATCCGACATCTATTAATTTCTTCCTCAGCTTACGTCTGATATACGTCGAAACGAATGCTTTCTAATGAGTCAGCGTATTCATTAAACTGATGAAGCGGGTATTCTGGGTTTTTAAATTATCTAACTAATGTCTTGACAATGCAGTTTGAATCCTAGATACTCGTATATCTTAGATCTACCTCAACAATAGAATAAACCAGTAACCGGCAATAAAACATGTTTTTTATAGTAACCATAAAAGTAATGACCACCTTAAGTCGTCATTTTGATAATTTTTCATTATCGTTCACATAAAATAAACAAACAGAAAGGCATAAACGTGCAAGCAGTCATATTTTATTTGTCTTAATCAAGTAATAACATAACTGCTGAAACTGGAAACAAAGATCGTAAAAGCCTCTAATGAAAAGATATCTCTGGAAATAAAATATTCTTTGTTTTGTTACAAATTCAGAAACTTTGTACAGCAGCATAAATCATTTAAGAAAATAAGTAACAAATATGTACTTGAATATTACTTGTTATTATTTTTATTATATAAGTATAATATATTGTGTTATTATAGACTCATTGATTCAATATACATATTGCTAATGTTTTCACTTTTTTTGTGGTGGGTTTATTTTTTTAACTCCACATGATTTATTGTTACTATTGTTTAATTTTGATGTAATATTCCAAATTATTATTTTTTTAATAAAATAAAATTTGTTGACCGTGTAGTGACGATATACAAATATCCAACACGTAAGAGGCGGCAGAAGGAAAGAAACTAGGGATAGAGAGAGAGAGATCTAAAAACAAATATGTTCAGTTGCGTTGTCTCCTCTGCGAATGATGAGAAAGATTGTTAGTTACTTTACTTTAATTTAATCAAAATGTTTAGCCTGTGCTACCTCAAATGGCTTAGCAAGATCCTCCGTTATGCCGAAAATATTGTAGCATTAATTTTGAAATAAATATGTGGTAAAGTTGAGGATTAATGTTTAGTACTGTGTTAGACGAAATCACAATTCCGTAAAATCTTCTCGATAGAAAAAATCCAAAGTTACCTCCAAACTGAATAATAAACCGCTGGTATTTATAAAATACTTTAAATTAGGTCATGAAACTTTGCATACTAACTGAACTAACTATAAAGCAGGGCTCATGTTTTTAATTACCATTATTTTCACCGTAAATAGAAATTACCTAAACTATCGGCGTCCTGAACCTTGTTCCCTGCCCTCCCGATAAGTCTCGCTAAGGCTCTCGAACGGGAAAGCTGTGTCGCTTACGATCAGAATACACATTACGCAATAGGACGACGTAAAATTTAGATGGGAAATAACCGTAATAAAAATAAGAGGCGACTGGGTTGGCGTACAGAAACAGGCATAAATAAGATAATCCTAAGGAAATAAGTATCTAACTACCTATCTACTTACAGTATTAGTAATTACAAACATGTCGGAAATTAGAATTTGAGTGGGGTAGCTTAACTAAATTGACAAATGGTCTCAAAATGGTATTTTCAAACCTCTAAACACGAACCGAAGCCTAAATTACGCTATCAAAGTCCCGAAGTAATGCGAGTATATATACAAATAGCTCCAAACTATCGCACGGAGTATTGGCCGCTCCTCGGGCTGAACACCTTGCCCGGCGGGATAGCTTCTCTTTTTCTTCAACGGCCACAAGAGTATCATTTACTTATTGAAAGCTTCAAGAGCAACTGAGTCTAGAGGCTGCATTTGTGTTATTTTTCGCTTCATTTTCGGCGTACTAATAGCATGTCTTTTATATTGTAAGTGTTATCTTCAAGGCTGAATAGACTATTGCTATGCTCGACAGTGCGTTTTATTATCTATGACTTCAGTCAAAGTCAGTAAGAAGTCAGTGCTTGACACACTTACCACCTGGTGGAATTGTGGTCAAACAATGACTTAGAATAAACAAAAAAAATATTTCAGCTGAAGCTTGTCTCTACGTTGCAATACACGTAAATAATGTACTTCTAAAAATATTTCTAATCAATTAGCAAATAGGCAAATATTAATACGAGTTCATGATATTTTTATCAACCTAAAATTAAAAACAAATACTAATAGTGAGGATAAGTCATAACAGGACTAAGGTTTTCTGTCTCCTGCGTTTCGGTTTCATCAAATTATTTAAAAGCAAATGGATATGTATATCATCTAGACACAGCTAGATAAAGAAACTTTTACAAACTACATCAACGAATTCAATTTAGTTTTGTAATAAGATACACTCGAAGAATTACTGAATCACTCAAGTTCTGAGTAACAATAAGAGTAAATGCTTTGAATAATCATTTAGAAACTCAAAGCAAAGAAAACCCTCAAAAAGTTCTTCCAATTTTATGCAAAATTATAAAAACTTCCAGAAGGGACATCGTAAAAAATCGTATATATCACGGTCTATTTAACGTCTCGCATGCTCATTAAATATAACATCATATTACAGAATACAGTAGTAAACAAATATTTATTGTTTTAGACTATAGAATTATTATAAAGTAAAGTAACAGATAAACTGAATAGTTAAAACAGTTAAAATTGCAATTAACAACTTTGGAGATTTGTTGATGACTACCTTCTCACGTGTATCGGCGGCCTCATGAAATCTATCACCGCGTATCTTGTTGCGTAGATGTCGTAGGGGCAAACTGTTGTCAATAATTCTGGATGGCGATATAACCATTTCGGTTAGTCAGATGTAAAATAGCCTACTGCGATCGGCAATTTGCCTGTAGAGTCCAGATACGACAAACTCTCCTATTTACAGGAGAGACGAAGATAAGGTTAAAGAAAATATAGATCCTAAAATATATTATATTTCATTTTCACATACATAATTTTATACTGACATAAAGCAGTTTCTAAACTTCAGCTGGATTTTCCATAAAACGGAAGTGGGCGGGCTAATCAACTAAATGCAGGGTTGAGTTTTGTCTTGCTGGTAACGCAAAAGTCAAGAATTTGCCTTTAGAAAAAGCCAAAATTATGGGCCTTTTAGGTGCTAATTGGGTGCTCTATTCTATATATATATATATATATATATATATATATATATATATATATATATATATATATATATATATATATATATATATATATATATATATCCATCATCATCATTCTCTAAACCATTTCCCATTATCTGGGGTCGGCGCAGTAAATCTTCTTGTTCCATTCCTCTCTATCAGCCGTCATTTCCATACTTACTCCTTTCATTCTCATATCACTCTTCACACAATCGATCCATCTTTTATTCGGCCTTCCTCTGCCCGTGTGTCCCTCCACATATATATATATAATATATATATATAAAATAATAATTTATAATACTCGTCGATCGAAAACTGACCGTGATCATTATTATTATCTAATTTAGATTTTCTATTTTTTCTAGTCCTTTCAATCTACTGTTTGATTTAGTTCTTTTTAAGAAGTCACTAAAAGTGAAAAATAACCTATACTTACCACCCTGCGCAGAGTTGTTGATCGCAAAACTAATATTCTCGCATTGATAATACTGCACCTCACAACAATTCTGTGTGGTAGAGCAATACTGCGACTAAATTACGGCGTGGGAAGAACCACGCAAGCATGGAATGCCAGCGTAAAATAGCGGTAATGCTGATTTCTTATGATAAATGACGTGAACCAGAGGCAATTTTTACTGGTAACGAAGCATTCCCTTACAGTCCTCAGTTTCTATGATCTATCTGCATTTTGATTATTAATTAAGAAAATACCACCAAGTGAGCTGTGTGCTAGTTTGTCTTTCTTAGTTCATGGAAATAAATTATTGTTTTAAAATAATAGCATTATACCCAGTAGATGAACGTTGCAAGCAACTATTGTTTCTTCTTATACTACTATTCTCTATAGGTAATTTATTTGATTGATTACGTTGTATATGTTTTAAAAATATTACCTTAAAAATGCTTACTTAAGAAGCAAATACAACTCATATAGTTGAGATAATAAATACACCCCTACTGTAATAAACTGCTTCACTTATCAACTTGCATAGAATATTAAGTATTAAAATTATTCACCCCCTGTTATAATTTCCAAGAAATAACAAAAACATAAAGGGATGTAAATATGTAGAGAGAAATACTTTAATTTTCTACTTTAATTATTACTCTTTGTGAATTTATGATGCAATACAAAAGCGCTTACTCACTGCAAACAGTATAGATACATATAATTATTTTATAGGAAAGCGGCTTTTGAATCATATTATGTCAAATACGTCAAATAATTGGTATAATATATACATTTTCGAGTTTCATTATGGAACAATCTTCATATGTCAAAATGGGATATGTAATGTTACGTTGACAGAAAGTTACAGTGGTAGAATATTATTATTTATTTAAATAAATGGCTGTCAAAATAGTGTCGTCAAACAGCGAATTATACATATTATTTTGAAATGATTAATAGTCCCGTAAATGTACAAATTTGTTATATGTTCAATTTATACTTTAATAAATAATTTTCTAAGAAAATAATTATGCTGATATAATTGGCTACAACTAGGCGCAGCCGATTGCGGTTGGTTATATAATACAGATTGAATTCATGGCTAAAAGGTCTGTCATAGTCAAAACAGCTATCTGCACTAGTAGTATATAAGTCAGTGTCTGGACTACTAAATGGCTAATGTCGGCTAAGAATAGGCCTAGTAAAGTCCCTAATATATAAACCGGCTACGACTTCTTTTAACTCCACAAAAACAAAAAAGCACCTAACAAGTAATATTAGCGACAGGATGTTTTATAACGATAATTCCTAATATTATTTTTTATAGAAGTAATGGTGACAAATGAGCGCGTAGTACATACACTTGATGGTAAATATGCAAAACATTTGATAGCAAAAACGAATAACGTCACTTAAACATATTTCAACGAATGTTTATTAGATATTATAACAAGAAAAATGTAATGTATGGGTAGATCTAACTAAAAATAATGACCTAATATTTTCAACGCCAAGACAAAATGTCATTATGTCAAACCAAGTCACTTTATACCTTAATGGATTTCGATTTCTCGCCATGAGACAGTTTCCACGTCACTTAACTTTACTTCCGTCGTAATCGATATTTTGTCACCAAAAAGTGTAAAGAAGTGTCAATTTTGGTTATTTGAAACCGAAATTACCGATATGTCATTTAGGATAGTGTGAAACCATAAAAGTTATAGTTAAATGACAACTTTTATCTATATAGGTGCAATGGTTTTTTCTTACAAAGGGTTATTATATACTTTATATTATTTATTTAATAAGTAGGCTGTTTATGCTTGTACTACTCTAAAGTAAAAAAAATGCAAACAAAAGAATTTCTTTAAAAATTAGTAAATAAAAATTTCTCCTTTATCTCGAAAGATATTTACTTACAAACACACATTAGTTGCACATGGGCAAAAACCTAGTTTTTTTTTTTTAAAAAAATAGAAGAGACGGGCGAACTTATAGTTATTTGATTGTAGACATTGCAATTATTTGTAGATGTTGTTATAATCGATTTTTTGCCTAGTAACTAAGGAAATGATTACTGGCAAAATATTTTAATGTCGTCACAAAACAGCCTTATAGTACATGTGGTCTAAAATCGATACAAGTCCGACATCACAAATCTTTATGTAATGCCTTTCGTGTGAATAAAAGAGTAACGTATACGAAGTTAGGTATTTCTTTATTTAACTTACTGTCTCCAATATGCAGCAAATATGAATCTCACGCTACTTAACCGTCAGTCAGATCATAGATTTAGATTAGTTATCCGTCCCCAATAATTTTTGAAAGGAATGTTTCTCTATATTTTTATAAAAATATGCATAATCTAATAGTACACAATATACCATTAAAATGTAAACAATAGTGGAAAAAAATAACCTGTGAACACGCTCATTGAGTAAAATTGCATTTTGCGATTTATTAAGCAGACAGTGATATCTATTGAATAAGTACGTAATAAGATATTGACGGCCCAGTAGGCCGGCCATATTGCTCGAAGAACCGATAACCGATGGGGAAGAAAGGCTCTCGAGTGGCAGCCTCTTTACCGGTTGACGAGCGACAGCCCGCCACTAGATGGAGTGACGACCTGGTAACTTATGGTCATAACACATAGCAGGAAGTCCATGGGTGTAGGAGGTTCAGGACTCTTTTGGCATTCCTTGGGGGAGGCCTATGTTCAGCAGTCGCCTTGTGAAAGTTTGTAATGATGATGATGAAAGTACTGTAATGCACTTATTTGTATTTATTTATTAATCCAAATATGACCAAACAAACAAGCAAAATTGGCAAAAAATGTATGGCTAAAAATACTTTTTTCATTATTTATACTTGAAACCACTGTCTATCATTTTCATATTTTACAAATACATTAAATATATTAAAATCTATGTTTTTTATTACTTTTTTAATTGTATTACACTATTTATTATAATAAAGCCATGTAGACTGCCTATTTGGTCGAGTGATCGTGCATGCGATTGATGATCTTGAGTAGGAGGGTTTGAATCCCGGGTCGGGTCAATATTAACTTTTGGGTTTTCCTGACAAGAAATTCTAAGGAGCAACCCGGAGTCATCAAGTTGGCGATGTTACACCCCACGTGCTCTCTCCGGTCGAGCCGGATTACGGTCCCATCGGACTATCAGTCTTCATTCATGTGATCAAAGTAAGGGAATAGTGAGTGCACTCGCGCACTATAATCATGTCCCAGCAAATGATTAGACTCCTTTGAGGCTGGCCGCCGTTACCAATATTTGTCCTGGAGGTTATTATTGTTATGCCCATGTGGTATCGGTTTAAGAGAATTCACTAATCCATATCATCCTCATAACAAACTGAAATAGAAGACCTGCCTTCCTAATAGCAATGTAATAATAGTCTCCCGAGCGTGGCAAGAATGGCAAGCAATCTAGGAATGGAGGCCAAGTGTAATAAAGGACTTTAGTTGGGTGGTAATGATTTAACGAATGAAAATTATTGTACAAGTGTGCTTAATAGGCGTATCAACGGAGGTCCAAACGTATCACAGGGTGGGGCACATACAACCACACCTTTATTTATTCTCATACATAAATTATTCAGAAAGGTAACGATATAATGCGATGTAAGGTACGATAGGCACTAATTTGAATTTAATTCCATGCGTCCCGCTTTTTTAACGGAAACATAAAAGATACTCGTATGTGAAAATTCTGTACGGGCGAATTAGTCTGGCGTGTGTTTTTGTAATGCGTCGTCAAGTTTGCTATTGTAACACGTGACATACCAGATGTTTCCTTTACACTTTGATTTTCCCATAATAACTGTGTATATTTCTAACTTAATTACGCCAACGATAGATCCGGAAGGATGCGACCAAGATAATAATTCTTTTTTTGAAATATATTGTACAATTTGTCGTATTCTTTGAACTTTTGATATATTCAAATTTATATTAATAATACTTGAGCCATACATTTTTCTTGGTTTATTTTAATACTTGACAATATCTTTTATATATTTTTTTAACATTACGTTGCACAAAAATATTGTTTAACATTATACGTATATTTTTGCATTATGGCATTATGAATCTATATAGCAAATATAAAAACTTCAAAATACGTGGCATTGTTATGGTGATGATTATAATATGTTATTGCCTGTAGCCTAGCGTAGCCTGTAACTATGACATGAATGATGAAGAATAAGTTCAAATGTTAAGCTTTACGAGATAGCGATCAATAATAATAATAATAATCTTTAATGACATAAAATGAGTTACAAATATCCTATGAAGTCTTTGAATCCTAAACTAGGTAAGAACCTGTATGTCAAGATTCAGCACCTTCTCGCATGTTTCTTAGTCTGATGAATTTATATCAATATAGTTTTCAATTTGTGTGTGTGTGTGTGTGTGTGTGTGTGTGTGTGTGTGTGACGTGTGTATTCGGAATATGAGTATAGGATATATACAATAACATTAGTACTTCTACCTTGTTACGTGATTTATTTAGGTCATTAGGGTTAGAAACATAATATATTTATAAATCACATCATCATGCATGTTTGTTACTGCCTTATTGTGAGAACTTGACACATCTCATAAAGGGTTTTGGTGGTGAATCCAAAAGGCTTAAATGTCATTGTTTTGAGCTAGGAACGTTGAGCTCTCTCAAGGTGTATGATCTGGGTTTTACGTGCGCCTCCCCATACTCCGATACAGTAGCCAATAAAAGATTGAACTAGTGCATAATATACAGTGCGAAGTAGTTCTAGGTTGGCAATATCCTTAAGATTCTTAAACCCCCATCAATGCTGCTAATATATCTATACTCGTACCGTCTATGTCGATAAATGTAAAATAATTGCAGGCCGGAATTGCAAATAAACAGCGCTTATAATTAAATTAAATAGCGATTTCATTGGGGCTGGCGGAGGTCGAGCTTAGTTAGTTCAGGTACTGTAAAACTTTAAAGCGCTTGCCATGTCTTGCTTGCTTATGAGCCACCATGGCTCATTAAATATAGATATGTAATTTAAAATACTAGATAATAGATTGGATATTGGATTGGATTTGACATTGGATATTGGACTGGATACATTATTGCGATGTCAATCATCAGAAAAAAATTACTTAGTTACTATTTATGTATCATTTCTTAGTCATGATCATAGGTACTTAGGTCAATGCTCTAAGTTTTATTGGAAGAAAAATATCTCCGAATAGTCCAAATTCAAATTCTTCTTATACTCTTTAACAGGTACATTTGTGAGTTAAATATTCTATACGTATCTCTACGAAGCAATTAACCGTACGAACCTTAAGGCAATTGGCGAGGTACTCTATTACAGTACTTATCTAGACGATAACGATTATTGGCAGACATTAGCTTCTGTTGTTAGTCTGTTTACTAAAATTGTCTAGCTTCAAGTCGGTAGAATACCTAATGAAAAGGATATTTTCTTCTGTTAATGATTTTCAGGTTAGTTCAAGTGGAATATAAAATTTCATGTATTAAAATTTGTTCTTTTTTATTCGTTAAAAGTTGGATAACATAGTTACTCTGATAATAAAATTCAGCAAACTTCTCTTGAGAAGAAATCTTTTTAACACACCTTTTTTGTTCTAAACATTCCACCTTACTATAATTACACTTACATTTGAAAAGTTTAGCTTTGTTGCATAAAGACCCGTAACTTTCGTAGCAATATAAAATATTATATATACACTAATGCATACGTCTGATTCCGATTCAGGTTTAACTAATGTATAAAATTACGTTTTTGTATGTTCGTATTTTATGCGCTGTTATACCATCCATCAGATTACGATAAAACTTTGCCAACTTATTGCTTACACTTGCGTGGTTGTAGGCATAGTACCTACAATGTACAGCAGGTGACGCGCGTATCGTACCGACGAATTTAGTTGAAAGTTATATACCATTCAAATTCTATGAATCTAATATCATTCCTAATTAAATAATATATTCCAAATTTAAAAGGATATTTTTTATAGGATTTGGGTGACATACGAGCACACAGACCTCCTGACGGTAAGTGGATGCTATGGTCCATATACATCTACATTTATCTTCGATTAAGAATTAAAATGAAGAATGCTCGGAGTTTCTCTGCGTGATAGACTCAGAAATGACGATATCCGCAGTAAAACCAGAGTGACCGACATAGCCCAACGGATTAGTAAGCTGAAGTGGCAATGGGCCGGCCATATAGCTCGAAGAACCGATAACCGATGGGGAAGAAAGGTTCTCGAGTGGCAGCCTCGTACCGGTAGGCGTAGTGTAGGGCGACCCCCCACTAGATGGAGTGACGACCTGGTAAGATATGCAGGAAGTCGATGGATGCAGGTGGCTCAGGATCGTGCTTTGTGGCATTACTTGGGGGAGGCCTATGTTCAGCAGTGGACTTGTGAAGGGCTGTGATGATGATGATGATGAAGAATTAAAATGAAGATGCGTTGCCAGCCGTGAGGGCTAAGATGAAATGCCTCATTTCCAGTAAAAAGGGTCTACGGTTCTCTACATTTACCACACGAAACACAGCAGTATTGAACTGCTATTTTACGCTGGTATTCTGTGAGACCGTGGTCCTTCCTCGGTCGAGCCGACCCATTGGTACTACAACCATAATATAGCTGCAGCATGTCTCTACCACGTATTTCCATAATTATTTCTTTTGCGGTGGGTATCAGCTAATTGCTAATAAAAAGGTGATCTATCAAATACATTTCGTTTTTATAATCATTTTAAAAAGTAATATTAATATAAAAAGCACAAACTCAGTCGTTAGAAAATAATAACATCTCAAATTGATAATTTTTGTCACATTTAAAGGTATTGTCATCCAAAATGATATTCTTTGATCGATAATACATCAATCGCGTCTCATTACCTCTAAATTAAACTCATACCAAGCTTATAAAACTTACGCGTACAAATATATGTTTTTCCAATTATCAAAGAAATCCCATTCTTATGCTGGTCTTTATTAGATTCAATTTCATCTTTAATGTCAATAAAACGTTTGTTAAATATCACGAATAATTTATGGTTATTATAGTCAAACACTTGCACAGATAGTAAAGCAATCATTTGTTTTCTACGTCTACCATGATTATTAAACAAAAATTTGATATATGTTTATCCCGTGGGTGTTTGTGTGGGTTTAGGCACACGTGGTAACAATTCTTTTGTTCTCTTCTAGTTTATTTTACCTGCTCATATTAAAATGTTCAGTTTTAAAATTCTAAATTTATGCATATAAAGCATTTAGAAACATATTGAAAATTCAATTGTATTCAATGGTGTGAAATGAAACTGTTTTGTATAATTAGGTTTGTGTATTGTTGTATTTTTTATAGCCTACTACACACGTTCCACCTGATGGTAATTGGCTTAAAGTTGCTGTGTTTTAGGATGCCGCATAGATTTAGAAAATCTATGAGAGTGTCAAACATTTCCTAAAATAGGGGATAGTTGCAAGGTTTTGCCGGCGGATTGGCAACGGCAAACCTTCTTCTGGTTAGTTTAACTCTGCCGCATCTATGACACTCGCGGGGCGATATAGGATACTGGATATTCTTACACCGACACTACAAGGTCATAATGTATTTAAATGTAATAAATTCTATATATTTTAAGGAACATATTTGTCACAGGATCAACAAAAATACTTAAACATCAATAAACATAAACTGCATAACGATTAGATGCGACTTATTTGTGTTCAGTTATCCCAGTAAAGTAAAGTAAAGTTACAGCCTATATACGTCCCACTGCTGGGCTCAGGCCTCCCCCTCATTTCTGAGAAGGGTTAAGGCAAGGAAGTGTCCGCCGCGCTGCCCAAATGCGTGTTGACGAACTTCACATGTCTTCGAAATATTTTTTTTCTTATTCCTCAGACATGCAGGTTCCCTCACGATGTTTTCCTTCACCGCCGAGCACGTGGTAAATCAGCACTTAAAATTGCAATTAACAATTTCATTGGTGCCGGCGGGGATCGAACCCGGGTTACTCGCGTTCTGTTATATTTACAGCGAGCGTTAACCACTGAGCTACCACGGCAGTTATCCCAGCTAGAAGCAATTTTTAAAAAGCATGATTTGACTGGTATATTTCTGTTACAAACCTCATCATCTTCATCATCATTATTCCTCCCTATCACAAGTTGAGTTCTGACCCGCATCCATTGCCTCCTCTATCTTTTACACTTACACTTCGTTTACTTGTGCAAGGCTGCCGCTCGAGAATCTTTCTCCGTCATCAGTCATTGCTTCTTCGAGTTATACGACCGACCCATTGCCACTTCAGCTTAATGCTCTGTAGGGCTATATCGATTATTCTGGTTCATTGGGTGATATCTTCATTACGAAGACTATTACGCAGACAAATTCCGACCATAATCATAGCTCGCTAAGCGATTTTGTTCTTTTACGTGTGGCCAGCAGAGAAGAACCACGTCTCGGATCCATGTGTCATCACTGAAAATACGCAATAGCTGTACTGTAAACTTGAAAACAAGAGTTTTTTTTTTTCAATTTTTGAGGTATACGTGACGAGAATGTGAATAAAAGAAATGTGTCGTAATTTTCCTAAAGCTGCCCAGCCGAACTAGATCTGTAGATTGACCTCTTGTTCAAAGTTAACTTTCAATTGTCTAGTAACATCTACGTTAATTACGTCTTCAAGATCTTGTCAAGGTATACGCAACTTTGTCACCTCGTAATACAAAAGTACTATCAGTTATCATAAAAAGTACGAACTAGTGGATGTACTTTGTGATTTACAATACCAAATTACAACTTTCATCTAGATTCAATATTTCGCATAAAAGATGATAAAACTCGATAATTAAACTACCTTCTACCGTTGCTCCACCTGCTTAGAAATTACAAGTCGGTCATGTATACATTTCGTGGTGACTATTATTCTTCCGTGGTATATTTCGAGTGTTATTCCAGGGAATATACTATCTACTACTACACTTGGTGTCGAAATTTTCGAATTTGTGTTATGATTGATAATAATAACAAACTTATGAGCTAAATTTTCACAGACTTTTTCATATGATAATTAAGTACTTAAATATATACAAAATATCACAGTTTTATATCAATATATAAGACAGAGAAATGTATAAGTTAATCTGTAAAGTAAAAGAAAACATTCCGCTTTCTTTCCCTTACATCGGGTGAACCGGACTTTTTATTCAGATCCCTATCAGATACACTCATCGATAGCTCGTCGCGACAATGCTGTCGAACCCTACTCTACACATCGAAACGGTAATGCACTGGTCGATGCATTCCAAAGCTTTGTAAATACACATTATGTTGATGAGATGGGCGAAACCCCCATTGATATACATTCAAAACCATTGTCAATATTATTAGTATAACCAGATTTTTAAAAGGAAATTTATTCAGGCTCTCGATGGGATATTCTATTATGCTAAGTCAGATATTTATTTTAATTTTGTTTTGATGTTGAGCACTTCAACACACGGGATTTTCGTTTTACTATCTCATATTTATATCCTAAAAATGTTTTAAAAGTATCCATGAAAATTGCGTTTTGACTGACAGTGATCGATTTGCTCCATTACAGCCTATCTAATGTCCACAGTTGGACATCCGCCTCCCCCAGACAAATTTTTTATTGTCACCAAACATAAAAAATTATGTTTAATACTATCATGACCTTTAAAGTTTAAAGTTAGTAGTAATATAAAATCGATAAATTTTCATCAAAAGGACTCGGACCGTCATCGGTCATACAACACCGATCTATTAAATTTCAAAACCCTTTACCACGGCCACGAAGGGGCACTTTGCTCCTTCGTGGCCACAATAATCCACTATACCCCTAAAATTGATATTGACCCAAATTAAACGCTGGCCGTAATTGATATAAATGATAGTTTCTAGTTAAACATAATTGAAAGTGGGACAAGAAGCAAGTGCATCATACCCAAGATGAATTTATAGCTAATTGTTCTAACGTTTTCAACGTCAGAACTCATTGTTTAAACGCAAACCAAAAAGTTTTAATAGGATATCTATTTTGAGAAAGTATAAATGAAATAACTGTATCTTATGGTAAAATTGTTATAAAATTAAATCGTGTCAAATGTTTGAATCTGCATCTATGTGATCTTTTGGCAGGTAGGTTAACATGAATTAGATAGTTCTTTATATTTGATTAAAACTACTTTTGCGGGTTTTATTGGGTTTAATTTATTTTTATTTTAATACCCGACGTTGTAGCGAGCCGTGGTAGCTCAGATGGTTAACGATCGCTGTAAATATAACAGAACGCGAGTAATCCGGGTTTGATCCCCGCCGGCGCCATTGAAATTGTTAATTGCAATTTTAAGTGCTGATTTACCACGTGCTCAGCGGTGAAGGATCGTGAATCGTGAAGAAACCTGCATGTCTGAGGAAAAAGAAAAAAATATTTCGAAGACATGTGAAGTTCGCCAACACGCATTATGGCAGCGCGGCGAACACTTCCTTGCCCTAAACCCTCTCAGTAATTAGGGGAGGCATGTGCCCAGCAGTGGGATGTATATAAGCTGTGACTTTCCAGCACCCGACCCAAAACGTCGGGTATTATAAATAAAATAAATTAAACGCTATAAAAATTAGTAGTGTTCGCGTAAATATAAGTAATCATTAGTTCTTTTATATTCTTAAGTACGTGTGTTTGTCCCTGAACTCGTACTAAACGGCTGTACTGATTTTGATTAAAACCGTTGCGTTTGAATAAATTAGATGGAACCCCGGATGTTTAGATTTACAATTTACCCGGTAGGTGGCGCTGTTGTTAAGATCCATAAATCATCCGAAGCCGGGGGCGATCGCTATTAATAATAAGATAATAAAAATATATGCTTATATAAGTAAGATTACCCTTAAATAACAAAATATTTTTTGTTTTAATTCTATTGAAATTTAAATGTTTTTTATGTCGACATACATAAAAATTTCAAGTATAAATCATTGTTGAAACAAAAGTAAATTAGACAAAAAATCAGTCATGAAATTTTATGCATATTTAACAATTCGTGTCTTAATAAAAGGCAATAAAACGCCATGTCCATAAAATTACATTAATTAATGATTTTAAAATGGCAATGTAGTTTCATATCTTTAACATAAAAATTATTTGACCAAGGATATAATATGTAAAAAGGGACCCCTGCTGTGACGATTGGCGCTTTAGTTCTTAACACTGCATAAATTATTAAACGTATTATTTTAAATGTAAGTAGTAAAATATTTTTCGTGCTTCCAGCAATTGCTATTTCTTTAATCTTTCTTATTCCAAATCGGGTTGAAACAATATTGTAAGGTTATTGCAGTTCAGTTAAGGTTGTTAAGTGAAGTTAAGGTTGTTGCAGGAGTGGTATCTCAGGAGCTTAGCGCTCGCTATAAATTCACAGTACGCGAGCAACCCGGGTTCGATCCCCAATGGCACAGAATAAGTTGTTAATTGATGATTTACCATGTGGTCGGCAGTGAAGGAAAACATCGGGAGGAAAACTGCACGAGTGAAGTCCGCCAACACAACACTTTTTTGTATTAAAAACCCTCGCAGAAATAATAGGAGGCCTGTGTCCAGCAGTGGGACGTATATATATCCCAATATGTATCCCAAAGCAATCACCGAGATGGTTATTGATTTTAGGTGATAAACCGGGTTATTGGTAGGTATTTATTAATTATCTATAAATAAGTACACATCCTACTCTACGGCACGGTCTACGTTTAATTATAATTGCAGAAGCTTCTATTAAAGGAGTGGTGCTCTTCAGCACCACTCCTTTAATAGAGTTATAAAGGTAGAGATCGTATAATTCAAAATTATATGGAAGCGCCCTTTCAGGTTTAGCTAGTCATATTTACCGTATTAAGTAACATAAAACCAAAATATGCGAGCCAGTAAAAATGTTTACAAAAAAACAATTTTTACTATATTTGAAAGGATAAACGTAATAAAATCTACCAAAAAAAAATTAACAAGGGAAGCACTTAGAGTTGTAAATTAGACGATCTCTAGCAGTGTAGTGATGCATTCAAAAAAAATTTTTGACTTAAGTTCACAAGAAAGTTATATTAAGAAGAGGTTATATTAACCTTGCCTAAAGGCCTTGGGCATCGCTGTAACGTAACCCAACGGTGGATGGACTGCACATTCGGTTTTCAAATCTTGCTAATGCAGAACCTCCAAAGTGCAATACACATAGCAGTAGTTGCATTGAACCGCAGCCGGCAGAACAATCGCAACTACCAGGTTCTGATGGATTGTGTTGTTTTATTGAAGGTTGGCTTTAAAAGAGGCCTGTATTCATTTTGGCACTCCGAGCTTTAACGTGGTCTACATATTTGCTGTTCGAGAGTATCGAGCGTGCAAAACTTGCACGTGCTGTAGAAAAATTCAAAATCATGTAATGTGATTTACAGTGTGGGCAACTTCAAATTGTCTCTCTCAATCTGCTAGTTTTAGGCTTGTTTTTGTTTTATCCTTCTTAAGTTAAAGCTCTTGGTTGATGGGTTATGGATAAATGGGTTATCGATAAGCACCTTCGTTAGGTGTCAATGTAATGGTAGTGTCATATCAAAAGTAATTTGAAATTCTCACGAAAGAATTCGTACACAGAAACGTCTTAAAATGATGACATTCAATATTACTTCCGACCGAAATGCGGGCGAATGCGCGCCTATAAACTAGTAGCATAAATGACATTTGTTAGAAAAATCATATTTTTTTTTCATAAACTATCATCTTATATATTGCGCTTACACAAAGATTTCTTATTTAGTACACGCAAGTTGTGCTTCTACAGATATGTTGCTGATTTACTGGTGTCCCTACAGTTGTAAACTTTCCCAATAAATTAACCTTATCCATGCCGCCGTCAAAGTCCAAGCTTCCACAAGTATCTCCAGTGTTGAACATGACCGTTGCTTTTTGTATACAAGCTACATAAATTTGTCCTTTCTCCCGCTCACAACATATTTCGAAACCGTTATGAGTAGGGTCATCTCGATTTGTACTCTAAATACCATAACTCATTATATTTACCCTACTGTCTAAAGAAGGGTTATGTGATTCGGGTATATAATATGTTCGTATCATTATTTCTTTCAAAGTTTTTTTTTCGTAACCACTTAAAGGCCTAAATGATGAATTTGAAAGCAAAAGTTCGTTAAATTTGCTTTAATCTTTGAAGTATTCAAGCCCATATACTAATATTATGATTAAACTTAGTGTTTTCTTGAAGTGTTAAGAGTTGGTCATAAAAATTGTTTTCGTTTAAGGAGTTTGTCTCGTCTCTCAATAAATTCTTACAACTTAATAATTTTTATAGCACTTGACTTTTGAAATAATGTGACTTTGTTGTTGGGGTATTTTTGTAGTGATTTCGTTTGGTAGATATGTGTAAATACATAAAAATAAACCAAATACATTAAATATATTACATAAGATGCAAGAAAATAAAAATATATCCAATAAACATTAGTTACATTTACAGAATATTAACGACAATAAATTACCCTACTACTAAACCTACATTACATAATTATAAAAAAAAAAAAAAACAAAATAAACAAAAAAGTACCCTATCTTTCAAGTTGGATCAAACTGCATACGGTGTGTAAAATTTGATTAAAATCGGTTGAGTAGTTTAGGAGTCCACCGCGGACAAACAACGTGACACGTAATTTATATAAATTAAGACTAGCCACACCACTGGAGTAATTTCGGTCCGAAAATCGAAATTATTTTACCTAATTTAATAGTTCTATATGTTACACTCAAAACTCTCTCTCTTTCTCTCTCTCTCTCTCTCAGTCTAAACTACTTTTAACTGCCAAAAACATTAAAAAGTATTTTAACTTAGAGTTTATTCAAACGTAATTTGGACTAAAAAATATTGGTTTTAAGTAAAAAATCACGATTCAAAGATAAATAATATAAAACGATTTATATTATACATTATTATCATCAATATATATTAAAAGTATTGAGTAATTTTGAGCAAGATTAAAGTTCTTTTTGAACAGGAGTATTAAGTCAAAAAAGCGTTCGATATCTTACAAAATATTTATTGCCAACCGACTTTATTGAAACAAACTAATTTTAACTGTCGTGTAGTCGTGGTGTAAAAGTATCCAGAACCCCATATCGTCCCTTGGGTGTCGTAAAAGGCGACGCAACGGGAAACGAACCAGGAGGGGGTTAGCAGAGTCTTCGAAATAACAAAAAATAAAAAAAACTGCGACAACTACGGCAGATATCCCTCTTATGAGGGAATCTCCTATAGATATATAGGAGACCGATGTTCAGCTGTGGACTTTTGATAGGCCGTAACCATAACGGTGGTTTTCCTACACAATTTTTTTTCATAAAGCCCGACAGGATCAACTAGATATAGAGATAGAGATGGCCTGAGAGCCACTCCAGTGGCACCTTAACCTACTATTGCTGAAAAAGCTTTTTAGTAATAATCAAAAACTTATTTCCATTGCAAAAACTAGATTGTATTAAAATTGGGTCTGGCAGAGAACAAATTGCTTTTGTTTGCATGATTCGATCAAAAGTAGTTTTGACTTTCAGTTTGGAATTTCAGTCAGCCTACAGTCATAAACATTTTTGAATGCTTTCATCGGTCCAATTAAATAAAATAAAAGATATACTGATAAAGAATGCTGTTTAAAGGCTTCGGTCAAATGTAGTTTCGAGCGGAAAACAGTTCTGACTGTAACATACGTGTAATTAAAATAGTTTGAGTGCTCTGCTTGTTTGAGAGTGCTGCAACTCACAGGACGTTATGCGAACACCAACCAGCTTTTCGTTTACGCGCAAGTACTGATAAGTTACTCTGAGTGTGGATCGTTCGTATTATTAACTTCCTATGAGCATGTTTGGTCTACGAACGGTGTTTTACAGATATACTTACTACCTAATAATATATTTTGTACACATAAATAGAATAGAATAAAATATAATATTTTTATTCAATATAGACTACAAGAAATTTTTATTTAAAGTTTTACTTTTACCACTGGTTCGGAAAAACCCTGGGAAACAGATTGAACGCGACCATAGTTATCAAATTTAATTTATATTATAATAACCCTTTTTTTAGTTTTTATTTAGTAAAATATTTAAACTTGAAACAAAGAGACCTATTATATCTTCTGGGACTTTGTTGTAATAGCGTACACATTGCCGAATGAATGAATTACTGACTCTGTGGAATCTTGTGTTTGTTCCTGGTGTTTATAGAGTGTATATCACTTGTTCTTAAACTGCAACAAAATAATTACTTATTTATTTCTCTGCGAGATTCTCGCTGTTTTAGGCTGTAAATAGTTCTTATGGCCTTCTTTTGCAAAATAAAAGTAGTTTCTAAATCAGCCACATTTAGTTATTTCAAAAACCTATAAGACAATATGCTAGGGTAATAAATTAAATAATCTTATTTTATTTTTTATAGGGTAGTGTGACAAACGAGCACACAGCTGGCACACTGATGGTAAGTGGTTTCTGTGGCCCATAGACACCCGTGAGGACTAAGATGGAATGCCACGTTTCCACAATATGAAGCACAGCAGCGTTAAGCTGCTATTTTACGCTGGTATTCTCACAGAATATAAACAAAATAAAAAATTCCCCGGTCGAGCCGACTCATCCATGCAACAACTATACTACCAATATAGCTGCAGCATAGTTCTACCCCGTCAGGCTCGTCACTAAAGAGACTTGTGATCTTCTTTACGGCATTAGCTGGCGTATTAAATTTTGTACAAAACATAGCAAAAAAATTTTGAGATAGTTACAAAATAATTTAATAGCTTTTATTTTATGTTAATATGATATAAATGAGTTTATAAATTTCTTGTTTCTATTACAAATATAAAAATAAAATACTGTTATAATTACTACTAGTACTAATGTTAGGAAATGGTATAAATTTTATATACTCGTATATTGAAGAAGAAACTAGAAATTTCGCACAAAATTATTTTTAAGCGCATTCAGAATAACTTGAAACGAATGCGACGTGTTTCTAAATCCACTTTCGAAGCTTTTCAAATACCTAAGTGTCCCGTTTAGGATGAGCACACACTAAAATTATTTTTAACAAACATATATTTCTAAACTTAAACATGTCCAAGTATATTTCATATAATATCTCTAAAGCTGTGGTTTTATGATAACAGATAAGGCGCTTGCAAAACACCAGTCACTTTTATGTGCGATTTAATCACATTTTTTAATTTATAGCAGTGTAAATTATCTATATACTTATATTGAATAAAACTATTATTTACGGATTTTATCGCGTTTAATTACTTTAATTTATTTTTATTATTATCCCGACGTTTCGGGTGCTTTACAGCGCCCATGGTCACGGGGGGGACTGAGATGTTTGACGTCCCAATGTCATAGTTAGTCCGGCTACCTTCAGTTTTTTTATATTAATTTTTTTTGTTCCGATTTTGCGTAAATCGGACCAAAAAAAATTAAAGTAATTAAACGCGATAAAATCCGTAAATAATAGTTTTATTCAATGTGTAGTGTTCGCGTAAATTTAAGAAATCATTATATACTTATATTTTCAAATGGTAGATTTTTTACCTTTATTTTACATATTTCTGCCACATAGCAGCACTGAATGTACTGTAAATATTACAGTTGTTCTGCCTAGAAGGTATGAAGTGTGCGTAAAGTTCACGTTGTAAGGCATTCCATATTGTTTTCAGAGATGTTTTAAGTTGGTTGAATGTGTCTATGAACTTTTGTTATAAGTGACAAACGAAATAACGGTCTACCTAGTGTTTAGTGGATTATGGACACCTGGAACAACTTTTAACATATAAGACTATATAAATTGTCTTTACACGCATTGTCTTTCGGAAGACTTAGATGAAATGGGCTGAAGTAGCCATCATCAATTTATTATTAGTCGGCTTAACCTGCAGATAAGAGCCGTGGTAGCTCAGATGGTTAGCGCTCGCTGTAATAAATATCTCAGTATGCGAGCAAACCGGGTTCGATCCCCGCCGGCACCAATGAAATTGTTAATTGCAATTTTAAGTGCTGATTTACTACTACATGTTCGGCGGTGACGGAAAACATCGTGAAAAAATCTGCATGTCTGAGAAATAAGAAAAAAAATATATTTCGAAGATATGTGAAGCTCGCCAACACACATTGAGGCAGCGCGGCGGACACTTTCTTGTCCTAAAACCCTCTCAGAAATGAGGGAAGGCCTGTGCCCAGCAGTGGAACGTATATAGGCTGAAACTTAACTTTTTTAACTTTAACCTGCAGATAATGTTATTCAAATTTTAAAACCTATAACGTAGTAAGGGCTAAAAGTATATCTGTATGTACGCAAACACGTTTGCAGAACTTAAATGGTTATTACAATTTATTATGGTCGATGACCGATGGTAAAACTTTGTCATTACTGTTAATAATTTAATATAAAATAATTCTGGCTTTAATACTTCCAAACCTTCAGATAGGCATGAGAAATATTTTGCACTTGATGCAAGCCACTATAATTTTAAAGTATGATAAACCTCTTAATGAGAATTATTTCAATTCTACTAAAATTTACTATCAACTACAAAGAACAGTATTTAAAGGTATCAGAACTTAAGGCATAAACTAATAGAAAACACTTGGAGCAAATGGAAATTTCCAATACGTGTTTGAAAAGTCGTACCTGTGAATGAAGCCTAATGCAGGTAGCAGAAAGCGTTTTCGCAAATCTTGCTAGTCTAAAGTTTGTATCGCAGAGTTTCGGGCGACGCTCCTTAACTCTTTATTCAGTTAGTTAAGCTTTCTGGTATGTGCCGGGGTGATACACAAGTTTGAACTCGGTAAATAGGATTCACTGACTTAATCACGAAACAAGTCTAATTAAAAAAAACTACGCACGCATTAATTATTGTAAAAATACTTAAAATTTAATTAAAGAAAAACTAGAGTGAGGAGCGCAGTGGTAGATACAAGGGTTTACCGGGGGTCCAACGTAGGGACGGATCATTATTTGGTTTTAAGCCGAATTAATGGTCTATTGAGACGTTGGCGCCATCGGGCATCTGTATCTACCACTGCGTTACAAGAACAGAAAGGTTACAAGATAAACGAGAGAAAAACAAGTACAAATATAGACTGAAAGAAATCATAAGTCGTTTGGATGAATTATGTATGAATGAATAAGACTTGAAGAATGTATTGCAAAATGTTGAGAAAGGTTTAGTGTATGCAGCTACCAAAGTTTTTGGTGTTAGTAAGAGAACGAATGAAAGTAAAAATAATACGTTATCGTGTTTATGAGTGAGGAGACGACGTATGAACTAAATGAAATAGAAACTTTGAAAGAAGAGGAATGAGACAGGGAGATAAGTATAGATGAAAGCAATGAAAAGCATGAAAGCGGGTAAGGCAGCCGGATATAATAGAGTTTCACTCGAAATGCTAGGGACTGGAGAGGAAGTGGTGGTAGGCCTGCTGCACATCTTGTTTAATTTATGCTGGAAACTGAAGTGGGTGCCGGTAGACTGGTGCTAAGCCGTGATAGTCCCAATATTTAAAGGAAAAGGGCAGGTCAGTAAAAGCAGGTCTGTAAAAGCTACCGTGATATCAGCCTTCTTAGCATTGTGGGAAAACTGTATTCTAAGGTACTAATTGAAAGGGTCATGAAAGAAACTGATGGAAAAATTTGGATGTGCAAGCGGGATTTAGAAAGTAAATGGGGTGTACACTGTACAGTTCAAGTCTTTTTTCCATGCGCATGATCGCAGAGAATTTTTGGACAAAAACCAAAAGGTTTATTGTGCGTTCATGGACTTGAAAAAGGCTTATGACAGAGTGGACAGGGATGTGCTATGGCAAACACTAAACTCATTTGCGTTAAACGCGTGTGTAGTGTTTGTGTTAGGATCAACGGCGTCTACTCGGACTGGTTTGACATGCACAAAGGTTCAACCTTTTTGTGGACATTTGTTTGGAAAATTTGAAATTTGAAGAATGCGGATTAAGAATGTATGAGTCAACCGTCAAATTTCTTTTGTACGCCGATGATCAAGTTATTTTTGCGTCTTCAGCGGCCGAGTTGCTAATTATGTTTACATTAATGAACAGATCATTAAAATAAAGGAGTATGAAAGTGAACGCAAGTAAGACGAAAGTTTTGATTTTCGAAAAAGAATAAAGTAAAACGATATGTGAAATAAGAATAGAAGGTATGTTTATCGAGCAAATAGATCAGTTTGCTTTTGTGGGATGTATATTTAGCAAGGATGGGGAATATGATAAAGGATATAGAACGACGAATGAACGCAGGAAATAGATTAAATGGGGCCCTACACTCTATTGTGGAAAGTCAGAATGTGTCATAAAAGTATGATAATTCACAATGCTGTGTTAGTCCCTACTTTAACGAAGGTAGTGAAATTTGGGTGTGGCAGAAGAAGCACGAGAGCAGAATAAACGCTGTAATGTTGGGAGGTTCGGGGAATAAATGATAATACGTCTAGTGGTCTTGACTGTAGGTTTATTACTAACTCTCTCTTATTCTATCCTACATAATATATATAAGCACACACTACACGCCCATCGGCAAAAAGAAAAAAAAATCATTCACAAAAATATTTTTTTAAATGTAACATGACTTGGTGTATAAAAAATTGTACATTATTTTAAAATATTAAAATTCTTATACCTACTATATCATATTTATAACATAATAAAATAAAAATAAAATATCGTAAATACCCTAAATTAAAAAAAAATACTTTCTATCTCTGTATTTAAATTTATTAAACAATCGTCAAAGTCCTTACGTAATTGTATTGTTTCTTTAAGTTTTTGTTGTGAAATAATTTTAGTTCGCCTATCATTGCTGCATAACTTTTAAAATTATCATATAGGTATAACTATTAATTCACTGGACTGAAAATACAGTTTTTAAAACAAAATAGTTATCAAAAATATTATAAGGCGTATATAAGGCTGTTTACAATATTATTTTCTTAAACTATATTTTTAAATTTAAACCTTAATAAACCTTAAATTTAAAAAGCCTAAGCTTCAGCATACTTATTTAAATCACACTGTAGTGTGCGTATATAAACATTAATAAAACTATTCTTACATTAGCCCTACTAAATCTAAATAAACTCTACGAAAAGTGAAATATCCTATAAATCGGTTATAACCATTGGCACATATATTTTTATTAATTGTATATGTCGCAACACTTGTCACATCGATTTGCATAATTAGTAGGATTATACTAATTATATATGTAGTACCTAACTCCGGTCAAAAGAATCTTTTCTTTGCATTACATATAGACTGTTAGTTGGCAAAAATGATAGTCGTTTAATATTACACGTTTTGTCTCACGGCGGTTCTAGTGCAACATAATCATGATCATTAACCACAAAGAAGCTAGCTTGGAAGTATAACCGCTCAGATAAATGAATAAGTGCACTAAATTGCTCACTAATTGCTCAATTCAAATCCGCATTTGCTCACACTATTAATGAATTATTTTATTAGTTATTAATAATTAAAAATACAAAATATTTTTTTCCCCATTATACTTAAAACCAATGAACTTTTATAAAAACGAATAAATACCATTAATTGTTCAAGAAATGCTTAATTCAAAACCATATTTGATCACACTATTAATTCATTATTTAATTAAAAATTAATAATTAAAAGTACAACATTTTTTTTCCATAACCGATCAGAATATTGAATAGGTGCACAAAATTGCTCACTAATTGCTCATTTCAAATCTGCAATTGCTCACAATATTTATGAATTATTTTAATAGTTATTAATAATTAAAAATACAAAATTGTTATTGCCACAAAACCAAAGAACTTTTTTAAAAATGAATATATACTCCTAATTGCTCACAAAATGCCTAACTGTAATACGCAATTGCTCAAACTATTTACTAATTAATTAATTAGTAATTAATAATTAAAAGTATAAATTTTTTTATTCCTTAACCGATTATAATATTGAATAGGTGCACAAAATTGCTCACTAATTGCTCATTTCAAATCTGCAATTGCTCAAAATATTTATCAATTATTTTATTAGTTATTAATAATTAAAAATACAAAATTATTATTGCTTCAAAACCAAAGAACTTTTTTAAAAATGAATAAGTACTCCTAATTGCTCACAAAATGCCTAACCGAAATACTCAATTGCTCAAACTATTTACTAATTATTTAATTAGTAATTAATAACTAAAAGTAAAAAAAATTTCCTTAACCGATCAGAATATTTATTAGGTGCACAAAATTGCTCTCTAATTGCTCATTTCAAATCCGTAATTGCTTACAAAAATTAAGAAAGAATGAATTTTGTGACCAATTAAGTGTACCTAACACTTAATTGGTCACAAAATGCCTAACTGCAATCGGCAATTGCTCACAATAATTATTAATTAATTAATTAATAATTAAAAGTGCATTGTTTTTCATTGCCGCCCAGATTAATGAATAAGTGCTTAAAATTGCTCACTAATTGCTCATTTCAAATCCGCAATCGCTGGCACTATCAATGAATGTTAGGCATTTTCTGAGTAAATAGGTATACTTATTCATTTTTAAAAAAGTTCTTTGGTTTTAAGGCAATAACAATTTTGTATTTTTAATTATTAATAACTAATAAAATAATTGATAAATTTTTTGAGCAATTGCAGATTTGAATTGAGAATTAGTGAGCAATTTTGTGCACCTATTCAATATTATGTTCGGTTAAGGAATTTTTTTACATTTAATTATGAATTACTAATTAAATAATTAGTAAATAGTTTGCGCAATTGCGTATTACGGTTAGGCATTTTGTGAGCAATTAGGAGTACTTATTCATTTTTAAAAAAGTTCTTTGGTTTTAAGGCAATAACAATTTTGTATTTTTAATTATTAATAACTATTAAAATAATTGATAAATATTGTGAGCAATTGCAGATTTGAAATGAGCAATTAGTGAGCAATTTTGTGCACCTAATAAATATTATGATCGGTTAAGGAATAAAAAAAATTGTAATTTTAAAAACTAATTACTAATTAAATAATTAGTAAATGGTTTAAGCAATTTCGTATTACGGTTAGGCGTTTTGTGAGCAATTAGGATTACTTATTTATTTTGAAAAAAGTTCTTTGTTTTTAAGGCAATAACAATTTTGTATTTTTAATTATTAATAACTAATAAAATAATTGATAAATATTGTGAGCAATTGCAAATTAGAAATGAGCAATTAGTGAGCTATTTTGTGCACCTATTAAATATTCTGATCGGTTAAGGAATAAAAAAATTTGTACTTTTAATTATTAATTACTAATTAAATAATTAGTAAATAGTTTGAGCAATTGCGTATTACGGTTAGACATTTTGTGAGCAATTAGTAGTACTTATTCATTTTTAAAAAAAGTTCTTTGGTTTTAAGACAATATTAATTTTGTATTTTTAATTATTAATAACTAATAAAATAATTGATAAATATTGTGAGCAATTGCAGATTTGAAATGAGCAATTAGTGAGCAATTTTGTGCACCGATTCAATATTCTGACCGGTTATGGAAAAAAAATTTGTACTTTTAATTATTAATTTTTAATTAAATAACGAATTAATAGTGTGATAAAATACGGTTTTGAATTAAGCATTTCTTGAGCAATTAATGGTATTTATAAAAGTTCATTGGTTTTAAGTATAATGGGGAAAAAATATTTTGTACTTTTAATTATTAATAACTAATAAAATAATTCATTAATAGTGTGAGCAAATGCGGATTTGAATTGAGCAATTAGTGAGCAATTTAGTGCACTTATTCATTTATCTGAGCGGTTATACTTCCAAGCCAGCTTCTTTGTGGTTAATCATTACAGGGATCAAATACAATTTACAATCTCAGCCGCGTAAGCGGTTTGTGACACCTTTGTTTTAATTTCTAAGTACATTCATTGGAACGTTTTTTCGATTACGTTGTATAATGGTACCTAGTTTTAACCATGCATTAAAATGATATCGTAAATAAAATGAATTTAACTTTCCCAATAGATTGTACCTCTAAATATACCTAGATTGTTACATTCAATTTTAAATTCATTTTGTAAAAGTATTATACTTTTACATAGGTACATTAACAAAAAATCATTAATTAAGTTACTTATAATTTCGAAAACTCATTTTTTATGACATGAAATTTATATAAAAAAAGAAAACACTACCAGGTACACAGCTCAAATTTGTTTTACAAAATATTTATTAACATTTAAAAAAAAACAATTTTATTTCAACCAGATAACATAATTTTAGGTTCCGTTGTCTTTTATAAGGAAAAAACGTAAAAAGAATACTATTACATTAATAAATTTATAATAATAGTGTATCGATAGACTCTGGACTTTATTTTATAAGCAAAATATAAACCAAATATAGTTTAAAATGTACGAGTTTTACATAAAAAACGTATGACAAAAAAATCAATCAGATTTATTGTAAATATGAATTAATGTGTCTAAATATGAAAAAAATCTCGTAAATTCATATACAAATGTGGTAAAACAATTACGCGCACAATACATACATACATATGTGTATGTATGTATATAGTTATTACATGTGTGTAACTTCTTAGTCGCATTTTGGGTAGCATTAATAGTCCTAATACAGAAATAGAAACTACACACTTTTTGATTTGCTCTTTTACTTTCTTTTCTTTCTTCTTAATATTTTTGACCTTAAGCTCTCTTTCTCTCTATTCACTTATATATATATATTTATTTATTAGATACCGGGAATCGGAGTATTAATTCATTTCATTTATATTTTATTTCGTTATTTTTATCACGCGGGTACTTTATAAATATGGGCCCCCCATTTATTTGGGTATTATATTACATTTTCGTAACATTGATTTCATCTTATTGGTACATAAACTTTTTTTTCTATATCAATTCTATAACAATCTTGAGGTCTACGTTTAAGTCATTAAAAAGGACTCCAACAATTGTCACGGAGGAAAACTAAGCTCACACTGTGATCCAATGAAGGATATGACCTCCATGTACCATTATTAAGGGTAACAAATTTAAGACTTCTATGGTCCCTAACAGTACTAATATGTGTAAACTCATGTACATCACTTGTACTGAAGGTAATGTTCCCTCGTACCCATTACGCCCGATTTTATCATCCAATCACGGAAACATACCCTGCTCCAGGACTATATGTTATACCAGTGATGGACGTTCCCGTATCTCTCCATTACCTATTTATTAAGGTCAATTATTTTCTTTTATATTTATTCCTTTTATGCTTTCATAATTCTCACTCTTAACGGATTCAATACTACTAGTTTAAGCATCATCAAATATTTGGGTGATCAGTCCAATATTGACGAAACTTAACCACTCAATCATTCGTATTCCCATTTTTGAACATTTCTTTCTTTCATACTCGCATTGATATAAAATAAATTCTCGCATCTCGGAGGTATACTCAAATAATTATTATTTGTCGTGGTACATTATTGGATATATACCTACCACGTAAATTTTTACGCGTTCCTGAACCACCCCAATTCTCGAAATAAATCGATGGTTCGGTGTACTCGCTAGGTCGAACACTAGACGCCTCATCATCCTTTGCAGCTCTAATTGTTTCTTTTAACGTACTATAATTACGTTACTGAGTTGTCGATTTCGCAAGCCATTTGTGAAACTTTTAATAGCGGTCTTTTCATTTATTATATACCATCGGCTTGAGAAATCGTCAAATCTACGAATAATTGTTCGATTTTATTGCCATAATTATCTAGGGAACTACTATTTTGTCTTATTTGCATTAGTTAGTTATGAATCGAATAGTGAATTAATAAATTTGACATAATAACAGAAAAAAAATAATGATAGTTAGATGTAACATTTATAACTTATAATACATAATGATTGACTAATTAATGATGAAATTGACTATAATAATAATATAAAATTGGTATTTCCTCTGATGCTGTTACATAATTAATTAGAAAGTTAACATATCAATTTAAAAAATATTGAATAATTTAAATGTTGTTAAAATTTCGATAAATATTGTTATAGTTATTTGTCCATTAAAATATACACATTACTATGGTAGAATATGTAGAACTAAATTATACTTAAACACATACTGTCGCAAAACAAATATTATTATTATCATTATTCAGTAGTTATTTACCGATTAATTATTGCGTTTGTTTTGCCTATTTTTAATGAATAATTTAAAAATTTTCTTTCCCCAGTTCTGCGTATAACATTATATAAGTATTAATATAATTTTACAATAGACAACGACACTATTATTAAATGAAACTTACATTCGGTGCTTTCGAGATGTCTTGTATCTGCTACAGAACTTGGCTAGTCGCTCGTTGTACCCCTGACTTCTTTCTCCTGCTCTGGTACTCGAAGATTAGATATATATTGTTAGCTCCCCGATGTGGTTGGGCCTGGACTTCCTCGTACGCTTCTTTTTTCTTAAGTTCTTTATTCTTCTCTTGAAGGAATTTTGATTAAGAAGTTTTCTGTTCTTGAACCTTCTTTCTTGGAACTTGTCAATATTGATTATGCTGTTAAAACAGTGTTACTGGAGCTTCTTGTATAATTTGTTTTTTAGGTATTTTCTTCATATTTTCTATAACATTTTTTCTTTAAGTATATTATCGGCTTCGATTTGTCAAAAAAATTGTAGTATCTTCTTATATTCATATTTAAAATTTTATTTGTCACGTCCGGTATTATGTTCATTTTATTATTACATTATTTTCATATATTCATTTTGATTAATTTATTTTCTTCAATAAATTACTCTATTTCTTATGCAGGTCCCGGCGGTGCGCTTGCATTGTAGCAGCGCACCGACTGGCAGGGTCGCCATGTAATGTTGGGAGGTTCGGGGAATAAATGATAATATGTCTAGTGGTCTTGACTGTAGGTATTTATTACTAACTCTCTCTTATTCTATCCTACATAATATATATAAGCACACACTACAACGCAGTAGAAATACGGTCGTTAAGGAGTATGTTAGGGTTGAATTTTAGTGACAGGGTGAGAAAGTGTGTGATTAGACTGTAACGTTGCACGTACATGTATGCATAATTATAATTAAACGGTTTATTAAAATTAAATAAACATTTAATAAACTAAATAAAAATAAAATAAAAGTTATTAACAAATATAATTCTATAATTAACTTAGGTATCCTATTAATAAAACAAATCAGTAAACTAAAAGAACGAATTAAATAATAAATCAAATATTAAAATATTGTATTTCGAACAAACACTCTGACGCTTCGTTACTCTATGCGCTTTGCAACTCTCGCGTCAGAGTTTTACCCGGCCGGTATCATTCCACGGCGTCGCGCTCCCGGTCATTCTCCGCCCGAGCGCCCTGGGAGGCGCACACTACCACTGCAGCCGCGTTCACAAGCTCTGCTTTGTGTCCTCGTACGCGCTTGCAAATTTTAATCCCATTTTGGAAAAAAGTTTAAAATAATATAATAATTCCGGCACTGTGGCCGTATAGTTTTTTCGTTAATTCTCGTCACCGAGACCTCCGTATCGTCTTGCACCCCGTAAGGGTAAGTGTTGAAACGTTACCTAGTTTTAAGTAGTGAAAGTGTTTTATAGGTAGTGTAATTTGATCATGACAGGCTGTTTGCTTTTAGCTATTTAATTGCCACGTTATTAGTGTTATTTGCATGTAAGTAATGTATGTAGCCGCTGTGCGCGTTGGCAAAAGTACCGTTACAAAATGGCGTCTCATACATTTCGCACCGCGATCAAATATCGCAAGTCACCATCATGTTTCAACCAATGCACAGCCTAAATTAGTTATCCTGGTACATTTAAACAGTATTTTACACTTGCCGTAATTTTAATTCATGTGTATTTTAATTTGCGCCTCACCGCTATGACGCTTGCCTTCCATTCCGCCTTGTAACTCCGTTCTGATTATGAACACCCGCCAGCTACTCTCTGTGCTCCCATCTACTGCTAGCCTGCGATATACCGGGGGTTCATAATCGGCGGCATTTTATTACCTGGACCTAAATGTGGACGACGTTGTTTCCAGGGTGCAATTTTACGACTACAACCGTGGCGGTCGTCCTTCTTAAGAGGGCCTAGGCCTCCCCTCGACGCCGCCACCGGCACAGCCAGCTGCCCACGGCGCTCCCCGTGAACAGTCCAACCCCCCGGCCCTGCTCGACCACCTCGCGGCCACATAGGGGAGTACCTGACCCTGCCAGTGAAGCCAGACGGGCACTTTTTTTTAAAATTATCGGAACCACGCCCACGACCTTTTCTTTTACCAATATATAAATTTTTTATGACTGGTTGTTGCCTTATTTTAAACCGCTACCGCCACAAGAGAAGAGTGTGGTTTGCAAGATGATGTTGTGACCAGAATTAAGAAAAGAATGCTTCGGTAGTTTGGTCATGTGGAGAGAATTAATGTGGAAAGAGTGACAAAGCAAATTTATGTTGCAGAAGTGAACGGCAGAGTTGGAAAGGGACGTCCTAGGCGAAAGCTTATCAACCAAATTGGCAATATATTGAAAACCGGCCAGGAGTAATCTTAGAGCATGTATACGTAGGTATATTGACTTGGAGGAGGCGAGAGGGGTGTGTCAGGATCGTACCAAATAGAAGTCTCTACCTACCCTCCCTAAGGTGATTCACTCCTTCAATAATATTTAGTATTTATTTTTCATTATTGTTTTAAGCTTTTATAATATAATCTCCCCACGAAGCAGGTTTTGGACGTAAAAAACTTAAACTAAAGCTTACCGAGGCACGATTTACAAACAAAATTGTTTGCCCCATTAACAAATGTTTATTTTTATGTCTAAGATCTCCATTATCTAAGTAAATTGAACAAATAATAAAACTCGCTCAGCGATGCTCGCTTGGCGGTCAGAACTTACGCCGAGAGCCCAATCAGCGATCATTTTACTATACAGTGCGGTTCTGAGTGCACCCGCTTATAACTCAGCGAAAAAACTATCGGAATTACACACTCAGTACTTGTTGCACGTCAACTCTTATCTAATTCATTACATTCATTACAGCCTTTCACAATTCCACTGCTGAACATAGGCCTCTCCCAAGGAATACCACAAAGCATGGTTCTGAGCCACCTGCATCCATTGACTTCCTGCATATCTTACCAGTTCTCGTCACTCCATCTAGCGGGGGGACGCCCTGTACTTCACCTGCCAGTCCGAGGCTGCATTTCGAGAACCTTTCTTTTCCATCGGTTGTCGGTTCGTCGAGCTATATGGTTGGCCCATTGCCACTTCAGCTTACTCTTCCGTTGGGCTATGTCAGTTATTCTGGTTCTACTGCGGATATCCTCGTTTTTAAGTCTATCACGCAGAGAAACCCCGAGCATAGCCATCTCCAAAGCTCTCTGAGCAACCTTGAGCTTCTTCATATAGCCAGCAGTGAATTACCAGGTCTAGGTTATCACTGGTCACACGTACTGGTTGTACAATTTTGTTTTTAGGTTTTTGACGTATGCCTGACGATAAGGTGTGTCACAATCTCCCGAACTCTGCCCAGCTGAGTTGAATCTTTCAATTGACCGGAATTGAGTCGGAATATTTGTCTTAAGTAATCATAATCGTCAACAACTTCGAGCGTAGTGCTGACAACAACTACCGACATAAGTTTGAAGTAGACATTACACATAACTTTTGTTTTTTCCATGTTCATCTTAAGATCTATCCGTTGGAAGGCACTATCAAAGTAATTCTGCCGTTAGAACTATATCGTCAGCAAATCGGAGGTGAGTGATGTACTTGAAATTGACATTAATACCGTATAATTTCCAGTCCAGTAGCTGGAAAAGTTTCAGGGATAATACTTCACCCTGTCTTACATCTCTTTACAGTTGGATAGGTTTCTTACTCGGATAGCCATCGTAGTCTTACTTTACAAACACTTCAGTACTTCGATATATCGATAGTCAATTTGCCACCGCTGAAGAGGCTGTTGCACCGTCCAAATTTTGACGGAATCAAAGGCTTTCTCATAGTCCACATACACAAGACAGAGTGGCAGATTGTACTCCTCGGTCTTCTGTACAATTTTTCGAAGGGTATATAAGTGGTCTATGGCACTTTTGCCTTTTCGAAAACCAGCTTGTTCGGGTTGCTGGAATCCGCCGAGTCTGCGTGCGAGGCGATTCGTATTGACTCTCGAAAACAGCACGTAGACGCTGCTTAAATGGCAAATCCGTTTGAGTTCTTCAAGAGAGCATTGTTGCCTTTCTTGAAGTGCAAGACTACCGCACTTCTGCTCCACGCCTCGGGAGTAGTACCGCCATGAAGTACGGAATTAAAGAGCTTCTGAAGGACTTCAAGTACCGGTTTTCCACTTGTTTTCAGAAGCTCAGCTGTAATTCTATTCTCGCTTGGTGACTTGCCATTTTTAAGGTGCAGGAGAGTCACTCTAATCTCCCTCAGACTGACGTCCGGGATATCATCGGAATAGTGTCGTAAAACTCTTAGTATATTATTAAAAAACTGACCAAGTGCGTGTCGCACCACGCACGATAAGTGGGCTTTCTTGATAATGAGCTTAATGAGTTCGCGGTTTAACCGTTATAATGATTAAGAATGAGCCTAAATAGGACGATGGTAATTGAAAGACTTATTTTCCAATCAGACTTATAGGGAGTGGTAATCAGAAAGGATTAAAAAAATCGATTTTGAAAATAATACAATCTTCGTCAAATCATTTACATACCAAGTTCGTACAAGGGTGGTCATAGTTGGACTATCTATCCATATATTCTCGGCAGTGCAATCCTAACATATATATGACCGTAACGATCGTTTCCGCATACAATCACTGCCCTAAATTATCTTAACGGGGCATTAACCAAGAGTACCACGAATGAAACTATACGAGGTTATATGATTGTATATAAAGTTACAGCCTATATATATCCAACTACTGGGTACAGCCCCCTCCTCATATTTGAGAGGGATTTAGGGCTAGGAAGTGACTGCCGCGTTGCTCCCAATGTGTGTTTGCGAACTTCACATATCTTCAAAATTTGTTTTCCTTATTTCTTAGACATGCAGGTTTATTCACAATGTTTTCATTCAGCGCCGAACACTTGGTAAATTGCATTCCTTAAGAGATAAAGAATACAAAGTACAGATTTAATGCCTTGAGGCATTCTCCACCGGTCAACCCTTGTAGTTGTGAGAATTTGACGTAGGTGTGGCAATATAGAATAAAAGAACACAAAACAATATATATATATATATATATATATATATATATATATATATATATATATATATATGTGTGTATATATATATATTTAAATACATACATAACTAGTGCATACAAATTACTATGAATGTATACGTCTGTAAGCAAAACATATGAAATGGATGAATCATGTAAAATGCGTTGTCTTAAATAGATGTTTACACACCAACTTTTTAAAAGCGTACTTATTGAGTGCTTTTCTGATGTCATCCGGCAAGGAGTTCCAAAGGCGTGTAGGCTAAACTGTTACCATAGAAATCGCTGAAGTGAACAGGCCAGTGAATACAGATTTTGTTATTAGAAGAAGAACGACCCTACCATGAGATGAGGAGAGATAGTGAAATTTACTCTTAAGATAAGAAGGCGAAGATGGGTCAAATAATATGGAATAAAGTACTAGCAATATTCTGGAGTTGCGCCTCTGCCGGATTGTAAGTCAATTTTACAAAGATCTATATTGTGAAATATTGCCATATTTCCGAAGCTTGAAAATAAATCTTATACAGTTATTCAAAAGGCGTTCCAGTATGTTCAGAAGATCTTGCGACAGATCTTGGTAACATACATCTGCATAATAAATTATGAGTAATATGAGCGATTGAACCACCATGATCTTAGATTTTTTGGGGAGAAAATGTTTTAAGCTATACAGAGAGCATGACGTGGCAATGACTTTACGACTCACTTCTAAAACCTGAGTTCTCCAATTTGGCGTGCTGTCGAAGTTAAGACCAAGGTTTTTAACAAAGTTACTGAACAGAATTATAGTACTATCACAATATATCTCCTATATATTGTGATAGTACTATATTTCTGTTCAGTAAGTCTGCAAGATTAATCTTAGCCAGCAACTTTGAGCTACCCACCAGGATTGCTTGACACTTCAAAGGATTGACCAAAACTCTATAACGAGTAGACGACTATTTGACAGCTGATAAATTGTCAACCACACAGCTTGCACATAAAGCCGAAGGTCATAGGCGTACAGATAGTATGAACAGTCGAGGATGGAGGTAATAAAGTTTATAAAAACTTAAAACATTATAGGAGAACGAATACCGCCTTGTGGCGGTATCAGCATCACCAGCAACCACATTAACCCAAGCTGAGATCATTTGTCCTACATAGATTGACTGCTGTCGACCTCGAAGATAAGATGCAAGCTAATCCAATTCAGGAGAGACAAAATTCAGATGAAACCGAATGGAAAGAAGAATATCACGATCAACTGTGTTGAAAGCAATTGAGAAATCAGCTAGTACCAGTACTGTTATTTCTTTTTCTTCCAAACCTTGTCTAATATTATCAATAACATTAATTAAAGCAGAGTTGTACTATGACTAGGGCGAAACCCAGATTAATATATACTCAGTAGTATATGTTTCGAAATAAAAGTAGAAATTTGCTTGTAAACACAGAATTCTATAATTTTGGAAAGAAAGGGTAGAATGTATATTTTTTTTATAAAAGAATATTAACAATGCTATAAACATTACTAATATTCCTCTTAACCACTCGTGGTAAGCTTAAATTGCTTGTGTTACGAGTGGTTCACGCAAGTAGTCAAATGGCGGATTCGAACCCATGACCTTTTTGAGTTTGCGGTCCGCGCCCTGCCATTAGGCTACTGTCGCTTCAAATTAGTACGAAAATGATTGGGAAGAATGGGAATAGCGACTTTTGGAAGAGGCTTTATAAAAGCCCTCTTCCAAAGATTAGGACACCGACCTGAATCAAGGGAAAACTTGATAATAAGGGAATAAAATAGAACGAAGATACACTAGAACTGGACCAAATCAGCACTTAGAATTGCAATTAACAATTTTATTAGTGCCGGCGGGAATCAAACCCGGTTTGCTCGCAGCGAATGCTAACCTGAGCTACCACAGCTCTTATATGATATAAGCATAAAAAAGGTAAAGCTACAGTAGTAATGCCCATATGTTTTCTTCATAAAATGTTTATATCTTACAGTTTACAATACGTAACGTTACAAAGTTATAATACAGCTAGTTTTAGGTCATTTTCCTTGGAGTTGTTACGACATTTTTACTAAGCCAAGTGCATTTTTAAGATTACTATATATAATTTATTAATTTAGTTTTTCTTATAATTTTTTTTTATATAGTGTATACTCATATTTCAACATGGTTTAGGTGGTAGGGGGGGGGGATGACACTAATGAGAAATACAACTTTAAAACTAAATATTTCGCAAACGGACCGTAAATCGAAAAGATGTTCTGCCACACCACCAGTGTTTTTAAAAAACCGATCCAACGATACTCCTCACGATGTAATGGACGGTTAAAAATAAGTCATCTTCCATTTACCTGTATGGGAGGTACCCGCAATAAAAATGTATTTTTAAATTTTAGTCACCGTTTTGTAGGCATGATTGATAAATAAAATTGTGCTACATTAAAAATTTGTAGCCCCGAGGATCTCTCAGTAAAACCGCGGACGGACGGACAGACAGATGGACATGGCGAAACTATAAGGGTTCCTTGTTAATTAACTACGGAACCCTAAAAAACAGAAAAGGGAACTTAAATTACATATAAGTTCGAACATATACCTCACCTGAACTTACATACGATGTTTTACATTGGAGTAATAACGATTGATTTTAAAAGCTGTTGTTGGATTTACTAAATTTAAACCTTATTTTACTGGAAAAAAGCGATATTACACTACTACACTATAGTGTCATTTACACTAGTCAATAGAGATAAAGTATTGGTAAAGGAAATTTATCAACTAATGTGACTAAAAAAGTTGCTGTCTAATACATAGTGACAGCTGATGGAATAAAACACTAAATAGTTGTATTTTTTTACGAATTTGTCTAAAAATTTTGGTTAAAAAGTTTTTCTTTAATTTTTGATTTTATCTGAATACAATCACATCATTTACCTAAAACTTGGAGTGGTCAATAATTTTTAATCAAAAAGTATTGCCATTCTCGTGACAAAATTTAATGGAAATCATAAGTTTGTATCGTGCGAAGTTTAGCTTTACGTTGGGAAGTTCTGTCCCTGCGGCAGTTTTCAAGTTAGAGTATAATTTGCTGACGAGCACTTGCAAACTTCCATAGCAACATCTTGAACGCAATTTAGTCCTTTTTCGTTATCGTACCTTTAAGTACTTTTTATTTTTTAAGTATGCAATTTTTACTCAATATTTTAATATATAAACTACACTTTATAATATATAAATAAATGACATAATAAAAACCCCGCATTGCTTATATTAAATAGGTGACACATGTCGTTCACATACTTTAGCTTGGCAGTCTGTTGGAAACAAACTATGCTCCGTCCCTTTGGCTTATAAACATAATATTTAAAACGAAGTTTTTATTAACTTGCTTTCGTGTGTTTGTTCGAGTGGAAATTAGCAGTTAATTTTAAACTAACGTAACGATGAACTAGACGCCCGAAATTTTGAACATAGCTCACAATCGTATGACAATGTAAGAATATGAAAACACGTGGTTTATTTTTAAACATAATATTTTTTAATATTATTTGTAAAAGAAATTCGATGTCGCTTTTTCTATAAACAGTATAAACATAACGATGGACTGGAATACTCACAAATCGACAAGAAAACGGCACATTTTTTATGTGTATATATCAAATATAAAAAATGCCACGGATGAAAATAGCAATTCCTTGCAATTGAAATAAAAATCAGTTTAAACAATATGGCACCGTGTTGCCACGTGGCAACATGCATTTATATCATCACTGGGACAGTGTGAAAAGAATCGCATAAAAAATCGAGGTGGAATAGTTTTCTGTACTCATGCGCCGATTCCTCCTGGACTAACAAACAGGAAATGTGAACATAATATAAAATAATGTTTATCAATTTTATGTTATCGATCCTGCGGAGCAATTGTAAGCAAACCATGGGGTAATCACGAACGTTACAAAATACAAAACGAAAAACGGCAAACGAAAATGAGATGGCCAAAATGTGCCCCAAGCTGTACAAAAATAAGACTATTGCTATTCATTTCAGTAAAATAAAAAAAGAATTTTGAATAACTACTAACATTTCATAGCAGCTGTTCATCAAGTTTAAAAGTATTTAAAGTGATTTCTTCTCTTTGAAGTCACTCTATAGCACCTTTAATGTGGCCATATAATACTTAAAAAGATCAGAGTAGGGAAAAAACAATAGCTAAACTCAAAAAAATACTTTATTTATGATATGTTATGTATAAAAACAAGTCTTCATTTAATGAATTAATACATCAAAATAATCAAAATGCACTAAAGGATAGGATTTTATTTATTATTTTAATACAGCAACAACTTAAACATGTAGCGTTACATTATAAGACAGGGTTATTTTTCTTTAGTACTTGCAACACTGAATCCGTCTATCAAGCATCCAAAGTGTCAATGTCAGACTTGATCTGATTCACGTTTACCGACTTATGCGCCGTTTGTCGGTATATGATATAAATATATGTATGCTTTTCCTTCGTATTTATGTTTTATCGTATTTTACTTTTATTTAATAAGTACCGTAGCCCCACGCGAGTGCTCCACTAAATATAAACGGAGTAATACGTAAATTTAATTATGTTCTGTCTACTTTGATCAATAATAGTTATGTTGCAAAAACTAGTAACAAATAATAATTTCAAAGACTGAAAAAAAAACTGCTGTACTTGTTTTTTTTTTTTTTTAGCTTAACCAGTTAGGATACATCCTAATCATCATGCATTTACCTTAACTTATATAACACTCATGAATAGGAACTTTATTAATATCTACATTGTGTAATTATGATAAAAAGCGACTGCCAAAATCAACTTTTTTAAATCTTCATAACTTTTGTCCACTACTGCGTAGCTACGCATGCACTTTTCTAATTATTTATATTGAAAATTTGTACTTTTAAATGACAGAGATTTCATCTCTGTACAGTCTGCACAGGTTCATATAATTTTTGGCCATCTCCTTTGAAGTTTATCGAAGACTTTTATGATTCTGACAACTTGATGATATTTTTGTCCAACATTTTTGATATTTTCTTCTTTTGGCCATAAAAATTTATAATATCAATATATTATAACGAATTTAAAATAGGTAGGTGTTTTAAGTTATTTTTGGTCTCAGATCTAAACACATTTTTTATAAGATTTTTATAATCTTCTACAGGGTTTATTTCGCACGTATTGAGTTCAGACTGAAATGCAGTAGAGCACGATCGTTAAACATTAAATTGCTCGTGATATTTATTTATGTTTGCTTTCACCCTTCATATAATAGCAGATAAATTTGATTTATATGTATAATCCAAGTTTCTTATACACTATTAATTTTATGTTTAAATCGATTTAGCTACTTAAATATTTTTAAAAGAATATACAATGTTGATCAATAAGTTTTCGGAATAAGACACTTATC
This sequence comes from Parnassius apollo, assembly GCA_907164705.1. Lineage (NCBI taxonomy): Eukaryota > Metazoa > Arthropoda > Insecta > Lepidoptera > Papilionidae > Parnassius > Parnassius apollo. The sequence continues at coordinate 210,586 of CAJQZP010001196.1, read as the reverse complement.
AATGAGTTATAGAAACGCATTCTATTTTTTCGAGTCTAAGATTCGTTATTAAAAAAAAGCCAGGAAAAACTAAACTAAAGACTATACTCAATTTTGTTTTCAAACTTCACGTTAGGCGGAAATTTTGGTCCTATACAAAACGGAAAAACTTAAACTTCGTGCGGTAATTAAATATTTCTGCCTGATTTTTTTCCACAAAAAGTGTTTTCGAAGAACTGCAGCGTACTTCGGCAGACTATGTTCCGTCTTATTCAACAGTACCATATTGGTGCGCTGAATTTTAACGTTGCAGAACCGCCTGCAATGACGTCACTCGCTCCGGGTGGCCAACAACGGCCACTACGCAAGAAAACTTTAAAAACAATTGATAAGTTTTTTGTAATTCATGCTTAGTAGACGATTTAGATAGCTCGAACTTTTGACGTGATTTTGTTTGTTGTGTTTGACACTGTTGCCGGTCTCTGCATGTACGTGATATATTTACCACTATCTACTGGTTACCCCAAGTATTTATTGGAACGTTAAATCACTAAAGCACGTACACGGACCGCTTGACCAGCCACTAGCAACTGCTTGAGCAGTCGTTATTAGTTTGCCGTTTCGTAAAAAGTTATGACAACGCAAACTGGTACGACATTACAATGCTAGAGTGTGCTCACTTATAAAACCTTCAATTGTAATGAAACACTTTGAAAAAAAAAACACAAATGATACTATTTTCACTCGAGCGCAGGTGTTGAGGTAGAAACAAAGAAAACTTCTACGTCTAACTTTAAATCTGATTTTTATCTGATTTATACACTTAACGAACGAAGTTGTATGTTCAGGCACTCTCATGAGGGAAATTACTTACACTACTGCTCAATCGCTCGACAACAAAACAAAATATCTAGCATCTGGAGATGAATTTCTAGGCGCCTTAAAATGTTTGTGGAAATATATTCTTCAAATGAAATATTTTTTACGTGGTATATCCATGTAACAGCTATATTATGGTTGTATCACGATTGTGTCGGCTTGACCGGGGATGGCACACGCTTTAAGAATGACTAGCTTAATGCTGCTGTGATTCGTATGGTGAGTATAAAGAACTGGAGACTCTATTAACTGAAAACGAGACATTCCATTTTAGTGCTTAGGGGTAATACAATGCATCACATATTTTTATACTAATCGAGGATAGATGTAAACTATAGACCACAGCATCCATTTACCATCAGGTGAACTGTTTTCTCGTTTGTCAACCTTTACTCAATTATTCTTTAAAATTTATATATATATTCTTTAAAGAGTATTAAAGAGTATCTTACAATTATCTTATTTTTCTTACAATAATCATACCACTAATCTTACAGTTTTTCATAGTAGACAGAAATTCCTATTAGTTGTTAATTTTATTTTTTATTTTCCAGCCCATTCTAATTCTGCAATCATATTTCCAGTTCTTTAATGGATCCAAGTCCAAGTCTGAATTATCTGCTGATTATCAGAATTTGTTGTTTATCTGTCTCGTATAATAAATATATCATTGAATGGAATATTGTATCTCAATGATTGTATCACTATATACATACATTTTATATTCTAGTTTGGTACCAGTGATTTGCGTATTACAACCGACAAGCAACCACTTTTGTATTCCGGTTTGAATAATAAAAAAGCCAGGCCTCTGAGACAAATTATATAAATACACTCACTCACGCCTGTCATTCAGAGGGGTAGTCAGAGACTCAAGACTTCCATTTGGCACGATCCTGACACACCTCTCTCGCCTCTTCCACATCCATATACCTACGCATACATGCTTGTCGGTTAAGGTTACTCTTAATTTAGCCCATTTTCAATATATCGACAATTTGGTCGATAAACTTCACCTAGGACGTCCCTTTTCGACTCTGCCGTTCACTTCTGCAACATAAATTTGCTTCGTCATTCTTCCCTCATTCATTCTTTCTACATTACCAAACCAACGAAGCATTCCTTTCTTAATTCTCGTCACAACATCATCTTGCAAACCACACTTCTCTTATCACACAATTTCTCACCCTGTCACTCAGACTCAAACCGAACATACTCCTCAACGACATTTCTACTGCGTTTATTATACACATATGCATTACAATTTTTTTATAAGATAAGGTGACAAACTAACACACAGTCCACCTGATGGTAAGTGGTTCCTACGGCCCATAGACATCTACATATATCCTCGATTACAAATCAAAACGCAGATGCGTTGTCACCCATGAGGACTAAGATGGAATGCCTCCTTTCCGGTAAAAAGGGTTTCCCGTTCTCTACACTCACCATACGAAACACAGCAACATTAAGCTACTATTTTACGCTGGTATTCTGTGAGAGCGCGGTCCTTCCCCGGTCGAGCCGACCCATTCGTGCTACAACTATACTACTAATATAACTGCAGCATGGCTCTACCACGTATAAATATATAACGTATAAATAATAAATATATGTACGTACAAATATTATAAACACACGTGATAAGATCGCTGTGTTGTGATGAGAGCTAAGCTATCTTAGAGACTAAGCCGTTACCGGTGACGTTACAGCCTATTAAAGTCCACTGCTGAACCTAGGCTTCCTCTGTAGATTGCCTCATAGGGGAAATACTTGCCATAGTTGCCACGCTTGTAAAGAAAACTTGCATGTCTAAGAACCAAATTATTTCGATAACATGTCAAGTCCACCAACGCGCACAATGCGTAGCAAAAAAAAATATTTCATAAAACTCTCGACGTATGGCTGTAACTTTACTTTTTTAATTTTAAATTACTTGAAAAAATATTTTACTTCTCAAGATTAACAAAGCACTTTTAATTCCCTTTTTATTTGAAGCTAGGGCCATGTCAACAATTACAGCATAATTAGCAATCTTTAAAATATAATATAATAGCCAGTATATAATAGTCAATCCCTTACAACAACTTGAATTAAATAACATTTTAATAATTCAAATAAATTGAATCAAAGACCTTCATGATGATGAGATAAGAAAAACTAGGCTTCACTATTATATGGAGCAAATCGAAGGAAAGTTTCGTAACGCAAATAATTGATTCGGTGCCCCGTCGTCAGGGAAGTCTCAGTTCTATTTAAGTTTCCTAAAAGGAAATGAAAGGAAATCAGGACCCGCGCCTTCGCAGCCTTTATCGAAACTTATCGGAATATTCTCTAGAAGAAAACGGTAGTAGAGCATTTTATTAAATTGACTTCTAGATAAACTCAACATTTCTTTTGATATCTGTTTAAGGAACTGTCACGGATTTTTTCATTATTGCTACAAAAATGGGAACTTAAATATGTGCAGTTAATAATTGGTTCTTATTGATGAAGTGTCTGGTATAGTGGAGGTATAAGACAATTCAATACATCGTTCATCTCTTGGATATCGTAAGAAGCGACAAAGGGGAACTAAAATAGGAGATTTGCAACATCATCTTTCTTATAACAACTAAAAATATTAAAAATTGTGGTTTGTTGTTGCCTGCCAATCGCGACCACAATGACGATATCTCCCTTATGATGAAAATCTAGGGGTGAAGCCTATGCTCAGCAGTCGCTTTTTGATGTGTTTTAATGATGATGACGTCATAATACAAACTCGATGTTTGTTTAATTTCCCAGACAGACAGTTTTCCTCATGATGTATTCTTCATTTTCGGTAGTGATGTAAAACATAGCATACAACAACAATAGCACTTAACTATTCAGTGTTGCTTATCGTGGTAGGTCAGATGGTTAGCGCTCGATGTAAATTTCAAAGTGCTCGAGTAACCTGGGTTCGATACCCGACCATACTAACGAAATTGTTTTCAGGGGTGATGGAAAACATAGCGTGGAAACCTGCATGTGTGAGAAATAAGAAAAATTTATACTTTTAAGACGTGAAATTCACCAACATGCATTAGGGAAGCGTGGCGTATATTTCCGTGCCCTAAAACCCTGTGAGAAACGAGGGAAAGCCCAGTGCCCAGCAGTGGGACGTATATAGGCTGTAACTTTATACAGTTGTGCAGGCGAATATCTAAAAGACTATTCGCAGTGCAAAATGTAAATCGTTATTAGTTACTTGAAGTAACATCACATAATGATAACACTGCGTGTGGTGACAGTGTAAGAGAGTCCATTAGCCCATTTAATCACGTGGAATTTCGTAAGAGACAACAATAGGTAATGTCAAAAAATCTTGCGGCTTCCAATTAAAGGCGATATGATAATATCGTTTACGATCGATATGAAATACTCATTTCGGCGACGGGCAGCAGCTGCGTGCATTCGCGTACCAGGCGTGACGATATACGCAAAAACGCGGTATATTTTTGACGTATTAAATTGACGTTGCAAATATATTATGGTTATAGCAAGAATGGGACTACTTGACTGGGGAAAGACCACGCTCTCACAGAATTCCAGCACAAAATTGATGCACTGTTTCGTATGATGAGTGAAGAGAAGCGGAGACCTAGACCATTATTCATAACATTTCATTTAATTTGGTTCTCAAGGGTGGCAACAGATCTAAATTTTAACTCTTAGTTTAACCCTTTTTTATATAAATAGTGGATGCTATACAGGTAGACTGTGTGCTCGTTTGTCCCTTTTATTCTATAAAAAATACTCCCTACCGCTGAATAGGATATGACCAGTGATATTTTCTTATAGGCTCATGATGAAGGAGATCAAATTATGACAAAGTGACAAAAATATAGAAATTATAAAGATTTTAGCGCGTTTAATTTACATGATTTTTAATTTCCGACTTTTCGTGTGCTTTCCCGCGCCCATGGTCACGCGGGACTGAGGTGATTGACGTTCTGATGTCAGTGTTAACCCAGAGTACCTTCAAATTTTTAATTATGACTTCCCGGAACATTGGTGCTTCACGTGAGCTATATGTTCTTTTACGCGAGTTGTAATTGATATTTTTCTTTGCCCTATATATGACAGACTAAATTCAAAATCATGTTTGTACACTTCTGCATCTTGTAGAGGAATATGACACTTGACGAATGGTAAGTACTGACTAATCTTCTTCGGCGGCATGTAGAATGTTCTAATAGAAGCTCCCTTCAAGATGTAGCCAATCTTGTCTGTGACACCTCTGACAGCAAAAACCTGGCCGCCGAACTTCAGCACGCCAAGCAGGTTCTGCACGACAACAAGCTTCGGGTACTGTGCCATCTCGCCTATGCTCTTTAGTATGGGATACTGTTATAATGGTGTGCAAATTTAATATTAAATATTTTTTTAAACTTCCATGAAAACACTTATCACACACATTATGTTACATCATACCGAATAAAGCCCCTAAAATAATTTTTCTTCAAATAATTACTGTAATGATTGAAAACCCTCTTTTTACATTTTGTGGTAATAGATCACATCGCAATTATGGTGCTGGAATATGCTCGATAAAATCTATAATATTTTATCACATTTAATAATATTCATTGCTAGTAAAGACGTAGGTAATAAGAACTTCTCTCAGTTATATTAATCTCTATTATGATAAAACGATTATTTTTGGAATCTAGCTTGATTTATATTTACCTTCTGGTAGAAAATTGCAGTAACAAATTCAATGGAAGTGAGTATTTCTCGTATAGGATAATTAGTATGATGTGACAACGAAATTGCACCTCAAATCCGTTTACCCATGTAAACTAATTCTTTCCGTCGAACAATGTCCTTTGCAAGGGACGTTTCGAGTGTTTATGACAGGATAATAGGCTCACACCCTCGTTGCACCGAAATTGTTATTATAACTGCTATATTCCCCAAATAGCATATTATCCGTACGGATTTATAAGGATCGAAGAGAATTTTCCGTCCCACGGTAAGTATGAAACGAAATACGATTTTGCGGTTATAATATTTCTCAACCTAGGGATGGGTTGTTGTCACGTTAAGGAATATTTTATGGAATGATTTGGAACTCGCCTTACGTTGTACCACGTATAATATGAACAATGCCGAAATGTGTCGGTTTTAATAATATCATGAACATTTGGCTGGTTGAGATGATATCATGTGTTAGTCCACTCTTTTAATAAATGCTTGATGTTTATAACAAAAGTAAAGAAAGTAATTCAATTTAATGCGAAATAGGTAATTGGTAATTTATAGTAAACAATTATAAAGAAAAAGGGTAGTTAGTAATTTAAATCAGTCTATTTAAATAGTTCTATGTTCTTATAATGGTGGCCCCAATAATAAAGTGTACAGCTGCCCATAGAACCTCTCAATCTCACTCAAAATCTCAGATGTCCCGAAAACGTTGCTGCCACATTCGGTCTTCTTCTTCGGCAGTTAGCTCTTTTTGGCAGACAGATCTCCAACAAAGACTTTGGGCCACTGGTTCCGCTTGATCAATTCTTCAATACGAGTTGCGTATTGAAGTTGCGTCTATTATAGACAACGCCTTTTGCATGAATTATCAATGTAATTCATATTGTTAACAGATGTATACATATATATATATATATATTATAATATAGGCTGTCAGTATATAATATTGCATACCTTTGAATCGATTCAAAAATCGGTAGATCATATTATTATTATTTTTTTATAGAAGAGGGGGCAAACGAGCATAACACACGGATGTTAAGTAACTAACGCCGCCCATGATCAACCGCAACACCAGGGGAATTGCAGGTGCGTTGCCGGCCCTTTAGAAAGGAGTAAGCTCTTTTCTTGAAGGTCCCTAGGTCGTATCGGTCCGGAAAAATCGCCGGTGGCAAAATATTCCACAGAGAGGTCGTACGTGAAAAAAAAACTCCTTGTGAAACTTACAGTGGTGGACCGCCAAGCATCCAGATGGTGTGGATTGACTGTTTTCATCAGTGGACTTTTGAAGGGCTGTAATAAAGATTACATTCAAATTTATAAAAACACTTGATGACTTTATTAAAAACTATAATTAGAATTCCCTTACACGTGAATAAATTTTCTAACTGTACAAGTCGAAATTAGTTACTAATTATACATAATACATTAATACTTGGATGCTTTCAAAAATTGATATTGAATTACCGTATTAAATACGCAAATATTAAACTAAATATACATGACTGCCTCGTTGGTCTAGTGGTCGTTAAAAGTTAAACGCGATTCCTAATCATAAGGTTCTGGTTTTGGATCCCGAGTCGAGCCAAATCAGTTATTGAGTTTTTCTGTCGAGGAATTCTTAGTAGCATTCCGTAATCGGGAAATTGGCGTGTTTCAACTCCGTGCCTCAGAAAGCACGTAAAGCCGTTGGTCTTTCCCCGGTCGTGACTATGAGAGTGAGGGGATAGAGAGTGCACCTGTCCTTGTGTATATACTATATCCTGTCCTGTGTGAATGGCTGAGCTCCGTTGAGACTATTCGTCGTGACCGACATTCGATCTGTGGTGGTCGTAAAAGCGACTGCTGATCATGTGACCCCAGGTTCCAATTAGAGTTCTGGCGAAAATCAGTTATTGGGTTTTTTCGTCAAGAAATTCTCAGTGGCAGGGAGAATTCAGGAAGTTGATGGCGTTTCATCCCCGTGTCTCGGAAAACAAGAAAAGACGTTGGGCTTGTGCGTGATCAGTCTCCGGTTGGCAATTCAAGCAATATAAGTCGCGATGTTCAGTACCGCAATCAATCGTTAGGAGTCGTCCAATTTTTCTTGCATGAACAAATTCATCTACGGTGCACTGCGATTTGCCACCGAACAGGGACCTGACCTAAATTAACCTAACGTCAACAAATTGGGGATTGGACGCGGCTTTAACAAGTGTGGCACTGCGCTTATTTGCTCACTCTGTTGAACGTAATAAGTATCGATAAATCGTTGAAGATAATATACATCACTTGATGCAGTCAAGGTCTCTTGGGAAGACCTTTGATCAGCGACATATACAAAGTATAAATATTTTTAAGCAATCACTCGTACTTCTTATTTTTCATCATAGCATAAAGATCGACTTCTGGGTGTAGACCTCTTCCGTTTTAGGGCTCTTAATCATCATACTTAGCAGATAAATTAACGATCGCCGTATCAGACGTCTTTTAGAATCTGCTGCCCGTTGATAGTCAGGATACTTTATTTCTGTCCTAAAAAAAATCATGTTCTAGCAATTTCCATAGTCTGGTATCATGATATCGACGGGACCAAATAGAGTGTATATCATTTATATGTGCATAATCACGTCACCACCTAACATAGCTACATCAGTAGAAATTTGTTATTTATTTTAAAATAACCATTAGTTATATCATTTAGCATAAGAGTGAGTACCTACGTACGTAACTCTCAGTTCAGTTCTAACATTACTATTTTGGTCTTATAGATAATAAATAAATATAATATTGTTTATATTTTGTACATTAATATTAATTATTAATATCATGAAAACTTATACTGGCTAATATAATAAATATAATATTGCTTTACTATTATAGTTCAATAAGTATACGGTTTCTTACAGAATAACAGCGTTGTAGATTGCATATGTATTCTGAGTCAGAGCCCTTTCACTGCGCCCTCCTTTCTGCCATGCGCCCTCCTTTCTGCCAAGGAGGGTCGCGTTCGTATACGGCTTAGAGATCTCTAGTCAGATCGTTAAGCCAATTCCCAAAAGGTTGAGTTTAGTGGGTAAAAGTCTCCACATAACCACGCAGCCGGCTGCGTGGTATGCTATGAGCATTCTCAACCTCCCTCCCCCGCTTTCCGGAGGGTTGCCCATATTTGCTTCGGGCGCAAAAAAAAAAAAAAAGCCCTTTCATTGTCCCGCTTACATTAATATTTTTGTATGTATTAGTTTAACTTTTTATACGCATTGCTACTTTTGGCCAATTAATAAATATTTTTATTATTATTTATACGTGGTAGAACCACGCTTCAGCTATATTATGGTTGTAGCACGAATGGGTCGGCTCGACCGGAGAAGAATCACGCTCTCACAGAATAATAATAATAAAAGCCTTTTATTCAGACAATGTTAGTTTATACTTTCTTCCATATATTTTTATAGACTAATTTTGCTTCAACATCCCTATCTGTGTGCCTCTTTTGACGAAGGCATCCTCCAACTGTGACCATTTTTCTCTGTCACCAGCCACTCTTGTCCATGTGCCACCAGCAACAGCCTTTATTTCATCGATCCATCTTATGGATGGTCTTCTTCGTTTCCTTCTCCTGTTTCTTGTGAACCAGAACATTATTATTTTTGACCATTTTTCTTTGCCCCTAATTGTATGCTCTATACATTTCCATTTTAGTTTTCTTATGGTTACTGTAATGGCCCTTGTTCCGGTGTGTTTCTTTATGGTTGTAGTTCTTATTTTATCTTTTAGTTTCTTTTTGCCCATCATACTCCTTTACATAGAATTTTGGCACACTGCAAGTTTTCTGTTGTGAGATTTAGTAAGTGCCCAGGTTTGGCAACCATATGTCAATACAGGCAATATACAAGTAGCAAACAGTTTCCCCTTGATGGTCATACTTATTTGTCTGTTTTTCATAATCTCTTTCAGACTCCAATATTGTTTACATGCGATCCCAATGCGTCTATCAATTTCCTTTGAAGTTGCATTTGTTGGCTAGATTACTTGACCCAGACATACATATTCATTTTCATAATCAATTTTCTTGTTGTTAACACATATAGGTTCTTTCCTCCCATTTGTCATGACTTTTGTTTTTTGTTCATTCATGACTAATCCCACTCTACGACTTACACAGAATACCAGCGTAAAATAGCAGCTTAATACTGCTGTGTTTCGTATGGTGAGTGTAGAGATCTGGAGACTCCTTTGTACTGGAAACGATGCATTCCATCTAAGTCCTCAGAGTTGACAACGCATCAGCGCATTGATTCTTAATCGAGGATAAATGTAGATGTCTATGGGCCACAGCACCCACTTACCATCAGATGGACTGTGTGCTCGTTTGTCACCCTTAAATTACAAAAAAAAATTATTACTATTTAATACTTGGTGACTACTCTTTTACCTTAGAAGTTAGTCTGAGTTAGTTGAAATTAGAGTTACAGCCTATATAAAATACGTCCCACTGCTTGGCACAGGCCTCCTCTCATTTCTGAGAGGGTTTTAGGGCAATAAAATGTCTTAATTATCAGACATACAGGTTTCCTCACGATGTTTTCCTACACTGCCTAAGGTAAATCAGTACTTAAAATTGCAATCAACTTCAATCAGTACTTAAATTTATTGGTGCCGGCAGAGATCGAACCCGGGTTACTTCCACGGCTATTATATTTCTAAACCAGATAACAGTGACTCACCGCTATGTGTCATTTGAAGTGTTGTAAATCCAGTATAAATACACTCTATTAGAAAATTCATCTAAGTCGTCAGGAATGACAAAATTTTCTCCATTTTTTATTGAAGTTGGTTGACGGTGCCATGGTCATAGCAACAGCCAAACACTGTGTAAAAATTGTGTAGGAAAAGTGATTTACTAAAAATGTTTCTATGGCTACGTACATACTATAATTTGTACAAATTAAAAGTTGACTAAAATGCCTCAACAAACTGCTGCCTGACTGCCTGCTCTGGCCATAACACATAAACACAGTACTTTAAATTTAATTTCATTGAATTCCAAGTTCATTTCTCAATATTATTTAAGAATTGGTATCCCATGTTATTACATGTAATTAATATTATTGTAAAACTGTGGGGTAATTAAATTATTTTTCCTGCACGCAGCCAACCTGCCCTTATTGTAATGAGTATCATTCATAACCTCTTCTGTTAAGGCCGAGGGGTTGCCAGAATTCAAATTGTTTCCCTGAACGACAATATCCTAAAGCGTCTCTGAAGAAGACATAATTGCAGACAACCCCTAATTAATTAATCACCTCTACAGAGACAAGCCCGGTGCCATAATTGATATTTGAAAGGACCTCCCGGGCCGAAACGTGGGGACGTTAATTTGAGAGATGACTTCCAACCGCGCGGCCTTCACAAAATAAGTGTAACAACAATATGTATCACTATATGTATAGTTTTACTATTGCTAATTTGACCACTCATATATACATTCTTTGTATTGCACTTCCCATCTATATTTTAAGTTTTTTACTACACTACGACTACTCAATTTGTAATACACACATATTAATTGGTTGTCAAAACCTTATTAGTTTGTTTGGTGTTTGGATAATAAGTAACAACACAATAAGTTTATACATTCTGATATATTCCAATTATAAAGTTAAACTTTTAAAGGGTAAGATAGGAATAAGATTTTAATATAAGATTTTAAAGGATTGAATGTTTGAAAGTCCGAACTCCATCATAGATTTGAATTTGCTTTGTTTTTTATGATTTTAATGTTAAAAGAAACGACTTTACACAAAAAAACGAGAAAATTCTATACTGCATATTGTTTGCAAATGGCTTGTATCAAACAATTTGCTTTTGTTTATTAAAAAGCAATATGTTTACAGTTCACAGTGTCTCATTTACCGCAGATGGTTGTCATTTATTTACGTGGTTATAACTTTAATTTCTAAAGTTTGACAGTATTTCTCAGAATTTCTATTGATTCCAAGCTGTACACACACACACACACACACACACACACACACACACACACACACACACACACACCACACTCACACATATATATATATATATATATATATATATATATATATATTTTTTTTTTTATTGAGAAACTAACCTTGACGTAAGTTCTACAATCTTCGCTATTAGAGGGATCAGAAAGCTAACTAATGAAGTAACAGTTTTAATCTAATTTGCTTACTTCTACGGTATGAAGTCTCATGGTGTATCACTGTGGTGATTTGCAGCTGGATTAAAAGCGATATTGATTTTTCAAAAACTTTTGTACGTAAAAATTTATGATAAATCAAAGTAAAGTAAAAGTAAAAAATAAAGATAAAGCTCAGTATGCTAATATCATTTAAAAAAAAACGCATTATATCCATAAACATTTAAAAATATTCATGGAAGTGCCTCCTACGTAAATATATCAAACTAACCTTCTTCTCAGTCTTCTTAATTAAAATTATTTCAATTAAAAGCATTGACGCAGCTTGAGTAATTACTGATAATGGGTTTCATAATCTGAAAATCAAATAGCGATGTTGGCGATCCGGCAACTATTTGCCCAGACGAGTCTTGATTTATTAATTAGCGCGTTCGGCAATGTTACCCTTTGTCTACGCCTTCAATAAATCGACAGTAGGGGTTCGAAAATGGAGTGTTTTAACAGTCTCGCATATTGAATATATTTTAAATGAAATTTTAAAAACTTATGAGTTTTTACGATTGTTTATCACCCATGGGATAGTCTAACAGCAGTTTGAAAAAACGGTTACAAACAGTAAATTATAGAATAGAATGATGTTTTATTCAGTATTTATTACTACATAATGCTTATTAAAAGTCATTTTTTATTTACGACTGGTTCGGAAAATACCTCTGTCCTGGGAAGAACTAGCAAGAAACCTAGCAGGACTTTTTGAAACATATTTCACTTGATAATAGTTTTATTTGTACAATTTTTAAATAGAACCAGCATGGTGGTGATCATCTAATTCCCAGGGGTAATTTTCATTCATGTATTCCTTAATAATATAATAACCCTTTTTATAGAATTTTTCTTTAATAGAACTTTTAAACTTGTTTACAGACAAACTTTTAATATTTTCTGGGATTTTGTTTCAAAAGCTTATACATTGCCCCATTAATGTATTACTAATTCTGTGAAGTTAATTAACTGGTATTACAAGCTTATATTTGTTTCAAATGTTTAAAGAATGAACGTTTTTATTCTTATCAAAATTATTTATGTTTTTATGTGCATGCATTACATTTCATTAATATATTACGTATTACTTTAAATTTTTTCTGTAGGGGACTCTTTACAATATAAGTTATAAATTGCTCCTACGGCTCTTTTTTGCAAAAAATAAAGGCTTCAATGTCAGTTGCAGTACCCCATGACAAAGTTTCATAAGACATTACGCTATGAAAATAACTAAATCGCAGTCTCAACTTTGGCGACACTTCTAATCTTTCTCACAGCATATATTGTAGAACTAAGTCTCTTTGCTTATTTAGATATGGGATATGGGAGCGACATTGAAGCTTCGCGTCAATAGTAATACCAAGAAAAACAGTGGTATCCACAAGACTCAAAGGCACATTGATATTCAAATGTTTATCATTAAGTATTGAAAATTTATTACATTTCGCCGTATTGTTGTTTAATAGCAAATTGTTGACGTTAAGCCAATGTACTAATTTTCATAGAGTATTATTTATATCGTCGTAATTAATTGACTGCCGTTCATGTTAAAAAATTAAAGAGGTATCATCAGTAAATAATACTATATCGTGATTGTCTCCAACAACATATTGTAAGTCATTAATATAGATTGGACCATTATGAGCAAAAATGGGCTAAGAATCGAGCCCTGAGGAACGCTCATTGATACTACTTAGCCAGATCAACTTTTAGCATTGATAAAAACTTTTTGAGTTCTGTTACTTAAATAGTAATTAGTAAGCGCAATATTTTGACACCGTAATGTTGTAGTTTATGTCTCATAATGAACACAATCGAAAGCCTGGGAAAGATCACAAAAATGCCTAAGGCATCTTGTGAATTCTCCCAGACATTAAAAATATATTTCATATGCTCAACAACGGCGTGAGTCATCGAGCGACCCCTTATAAAACCAATTTGATTTTGTAGAGTAATTTATTTGTATTAAAAAAATTTACAGTTGATCAAAAAGTAGTTATTCAAAAATTTTACTCAGAGTTGCTAGTACAGAAATAGGTCTAAAATTAGTGGCGTCCAATGAACTACCAGATTATAATAAGAATAAAGGTATTACTTCACTGCGTTCCACTAACTCAGGAAACACACGAGATTCGATACAAGTATTAAAAATAATAGCGAGATGAAGTGCAATTAAATCTATTATTATGAACGTAATGACTGAAACGGAAATCCCTCATAAATCTGCGGTTTTATTATACCAAGGGTTTTAAAATATTTTACAATATCTTGCGGTAGTGCTTTTTCAAATCTAAATTCTTTTAAACAGGTATTAACATTCTGTTTGAGTAATGACTATGGTATAAGACTAAATATTTAATGACTCTGGTGTCAAGATAGGAATATCAGTGAAATATTTCTCAAACAATACTTCTTGATTTGATTTAGTCAATTCATTGTTAATTTTCAAATTAATAGTTTGTGCTACGACGTAAGACTTCATCGGTTTCGTTGTTAATTATACTCCACGTAATTTTAATTTTGTTCTTAGACTTTTTATAATTTTTTAGACCTAATTTTTTTTTTGCTAATAGGTATGTAAATATTTGGCTGTGAAGCACACTCTTTTAAACATTTCAAAATAATTTTTCACATATTCTCTAAAAGTATCATGAAGATTACAAATTAGAATTAAATATATGTGAAATATAAATCACAAATGTGATTCTTATTAAAAGTCATCTTTTACTTTACCATTGGTTCTAAAAAAATCCCTGTTCTGGGAAAAACCAGAAGAAGAAATAAAGCCAGCGGGACTTTTTTTGAAATAAATTTAGTTACAAACTATTTACAAAATTATTTTAGAAATAGCTCGGAAGCTACAACCCCATTCACAGTTACCAACCGTGTATTCATTTTATATTATAATAACCCTTTTTATACAGTTTTTTTTTTAATTAAACGTATAAACTTGGTAATAGAGAGATCTTGAATATTTTCTGGGACTTTTATATGATCTTCCATGGTAACGTTCATTATCCTATGTCTGTTCTTATGAATTTCTACTATTGCCCTCTCATCAAATGTGGGCCGAGACGTATCGCCAGTCAAAAATAATATTAAATAATATTACAGCTTGGTAACCTGCACGGAGCAAGTGTTTGTATAGCCTAGAACTTACCTTCCGTAATAAATAACCTAATTGTTAATTCCAATCCCCGTCGCTTTTCACAAATAAAATGTAAAATTAATATTATAAAACAAGGAAGAAAATAGAAATACCCGCCACAGTATAAAGGTATAATCCGAAATAATTAACTCCATTTTTTTTTTTCAAAATCTTACGATTACAACAGACACTATCCTAAAATTAATGTCAGCGTCATATTTTTGACTTGCTACGCTTCTTAATAAATCTAAAATACTAACCAACGTTAGTTTTGATAAGAATTTAAGCCATATGTTCACGACTCAACAGGCTACGATAATCTTTCATGTATTATGTCCATACATAGTCTTATAAGTCTTTCGCGATTAAGGTTTGCTTAAAACCATGTAGAATGTATTCTGATATTGTACATACAACTTTATAGTGTCCGGATGAATACAAAGTTCCAAACAGAATATTGAATGAAGGCACGCAATAACAGGAAGTGTGGAAATACGAGAGAGATGTGGTAATATTATCTGTTATTCCAATCTCCTCAATGTACTTCTTGTCAGAACTGACTTCTTTCTGCAAGTTTTATTACCTGTTGTATTTTATCACTCATATAAAGAAAAGTAGTGTTAATATTTAAAGATATTAGTTTTGTTTTTGTTAAGATAAAATAATATAAAATGACAAAAAGGTGACACTTAGTTGTAAACCAAAACAATCATCAACAAAAGCAAGATCAAGAAAAAAGAAATGTGGCACATTGGGTTCAATCACAGGGTTAAAGCAAAATGAAATAATTAAGGCATCAGCCATTATATCGATGCACTTGTACCATTTATTAGAAGTTTGTTCCTTTTTATAGATACTATGCTACAGAAACCGGACGACGTGAATCGACGCATTTTATCGCCTGTGTGTTTTTATCCGAATTTCGTAGAAGGATTTCAGAAGGATCAAGGCTCAAGAAGATTACGGTATAGGACTGAGTTTCCAAACTGTTACTAATAAGGCCAACACAGGTTCACATACAGTCAGACAATTATAAAAAGTAATTATTTAAATAATAAGTGAAGGAAACCTATTTTTTTGGGAGGTTCGGTTGACTCCACTATGCTTAACAATTGCAACGAATATTACCGATTACCACACAACATTCATTTTTACATTCAGTGATAATCCAATTTTGAATCATCTATTCTGTGTGTCAAATCTACGAATAAAAGTAAGTCTTGATGCGATTTGGCCGTTTTTTTTTTTTGACGTAAGTTTATATTAAAGTAAAATGCTACTCACTTATTTGTTTCTTATTTGATGCAATTTGTTTCATTAATTGATATATGTGCTAATTCTGATGCGGCTTATAATAAATTCTTCCATAATAGCTTTCAATCTTTTAATATCAAAAATCAGCAATCAATATAATAACGCTCAGTTTATTTGCGGTACCACGTCATTGATAATGCATGTTATCTATGCAACATTGATGCCACTGCGGCACTTTTATTAGAAAATAACGTAGATCTTTATTTTACCCATATTCACTAGCGTAAAAAATGGAGCAAAACTTCTAATTATAATTAAACGGCTCTAATTTAACCGATGTCAAAGTTTGCTTACTTTTTTAATTGATTGAACATTAATTTGAATTTGGAATTCCACGAACCTTAAACCTTAACCTTAAATTTCATAGATTAGAACATAATAATACACTTTTTGACAACAACTTATTTTCAATTTTAAAATTATATAATTTATATAATTACCACAAATGTTATAAATATATAAACACCAATTGATGAAATTATGAAACATAGGTACTCGTACCATAGTGTCCAAAGATTGACACTTCCATTTGATTTCTATTTCTGTACGTCCATCACAACGTTCAGCTTTATTGTACTGTGTACCTAATGGATTAGCCATTTGTCTGATTAGCAACATCGATAAATAACGAGCCAACGTATAGGGGTCAAAGCAAATCGTTGATTCATTTAAATTTAGGGGTGAAACACAAATAGAATTGCTAGTCTGTAATGCACGCCTATGAGTATACTAATTAACCTGAGTAAATATTTTGCAAATAACCACTGTTAGTTTATTACTCAATTTTCAAAGTTCTGTGCTAACGTTGAATATTACGTTGAAATGTAATATTGTATTATTGTTGAGACAATTTGTGGCTTGCGGAAGTCAGCAGTAAGGCGTTGGACGCAGTTTGGCTCTAATTATTAAATGTCATATAATTTTGTTTAAGAACAGCCCTCAGTTCAGTGGTGGTTTTTTTTTTATATGAGAGATTTTTTTATATCAAACAAGCATACGGCTCACCCGATGGTAAGTGACTACCGCCGCCCATGAATAACTGCAACACCAAAGGAATTACAGATGCGTTGCCGACCTTTTAAATAAGAGTAGGCTCTTTTCTTGAGTCGTATCGGTGCGGAAAAATCGCCGGTGGTAGTCGATTTCACAAATAAATTGTGCGAGGAAGAAAACTTTTTGAAAATCGTACAATAGAGGATCGCCAATCATCCAGGTGCTAAGGATGGTATCTCGAGTTGTGTCGCGATGTGCATTGCTGAAATCGAGCGACCGGAATCTTTCCGAACAATTCCTCTGAGCACACCCCGTGGTAAATAGGATTGAAAATATCTCTTCGCAGCGCCAGTAAGCTTATCAGAAAGTGCTCGGTCGCCGACGATTCGAAACACTCTCCGCTGGATGCAAACAAATAGAAGGAGTTGGCACTGGGGAGCCCCGGCCCAGAGATGGGAACAGATCATGTAACGCCGAACCTGCGCTTTGTAAAGTTGCAGGAGGTGTGCCAGCATAAAATACCGTCCCGTTCTGCTGAGCACGCCAAGGTTTTTAGAGGTAAGTTTGGACGTCATTCTATATGTTGAAGCCGAGGATTCCAATACTGGCTGAGGCAACAAGGGGAGTGCTCTGATAGTGAAGAAATACGAAAAAAGGGTAATTTTTATTGGTAAATGCGCAAACTTGTGTCTTCTGGGGATTGAACTGGACTAGATTTAGTCTCCTTCAATCTGAGACTGTTCAACAATGTCTCAAATTAAGACACAAAATTTTTCCGGTACTCGGTGACGTTTGCGCGAGAAATATTGGCACGGCCGGCGTGTAACGCATCACCATTCACCAGTGCTGTCATTTGCATAGCAATGAACTTTACCGGTTTGCAATATATCGTTGATATGCAGTAAGAAACAGCGTTGATGACTTGTAGAACACCAGTGTTAATAGGCTTGTAGTCGAAGCATGCACCGTCTAGTATGACCGTGATGCTCCGATCAGCCAGAAAACTGGTGACCCAAATGCACAATATGCCGGGAAGCCCATAAGAAGGAAGCTTCGAGAGAACCACTTTGTTTCTAAACCCGATTGAAGGCCTTCTCTATGTCCAAATTAACCGCAAAGCCTTCCGCTTGGACTCGATCGCCTGCACCAATCGCTGTGATAGATAAACAAGAAGATCGCTAGTTGAGCGACCCCGCCGGAAACCGTACTGGTAGTCACTAATCAGCTGGTGCGCCTCAAGTTACCGCATGAGCTGGCTCAATATACTCCATACACAATATACTCAATATACTCCATTATCTTAGAGATCGAGGAGGTGGCGATAGGTTTGTAGATAGACGGATCAAAGCAGTTACCTCTTTTACGGATCTGGTGCACGAAAGCTGTCTTTCATGATTTCGGGTCTACGCCTTGGGAGTAGAAGTACCGGAACGCGTTAGAACCGGTGCCAACTCTGATGCAGATATCCTTAGTACAATTAGGGGGATTCCGTCAGGCTCACTCAACTAGTGGATGTCAATAGAGAGGAGTGCTTTACGTACTGAGTATTGTTTGAATCGCACATCAGGCATAGAGCACTCACACCGCGGTATGGTTGGCGGTGTATTCCTCCGTCATTAAGAGTAGATTTAGACGCAAAAACAGAGTCTAAAAGATTGTCTCTCTCTCTCTTTTTTTTGGAGTGGGCCAGTGTATCGTTCTCTCTGTGCAGAGATGATAGTGATGGCATACAGAAATTCCCTTCGACAACCGTGGTGAGAGACCAGAATGCACGGGTGTTCGAAGGAGGGCGCACTAATTTCTCACCAATTCTGCCAAATTGCTCGTACTTTTCCTTGGCATTAACTCTTTTGAAGGACCTAGATTTGAAGTTATACTACTTTTTGATATTACTGGTGTTTACATCCCCAGCCGCCGAAGCATCAGTCCAGGCCTTAAAACACTCCTGCTTATAGCGTAATGCAGTCTTACAGGAGCGATAAAACTAAGGTTGAGATCTGCCTCCGATGGGTACCACAGATGTGATATAGAGAAGCAAACCCGCCCTGGGTTTGCTTCTCGCCGGATGATATTAAGGTTAGGATGCAAAGAAAGACTGCATTCCGTCCCAATCCGCCAACCTGTACCCTGTGGCGTTGCAGCGTATGACATCAGCAGAGTATTATAAATATTCTGGAAGATGACCGGGAAGAGCACGCTCACACAAAATACCTGTTTAAAATAGAACTTAATGTTGCTAAAACGTTGACCGTTTTTAATGGTAGTTGGTCATTCTACCTTAATCCTCAGGGGTGATAACGCATTACAATTTGATTCCTAATTGTGTGTAAATGTAGCGTCTATGAGCCACAGCATACACTAACCGTCAGGTGTAGTGTGTGCTCGTTTGTCACCTTACTTACTTCTTTAAGAAAAAATACTTCAGTCCTGCAGGCTTATAAAAGATACTCTGTTCTAATCAGTCAACAGAAAAACTTTCCTGCCTAATATATATATATATATATATATATATATATATATATATATATATATATAAATTTTGTTTAAATTTTAGATTTTAATTTAGGATTTATCCAAAAGCAAGGAACCAAAGAGGTAAAGCAATAGGAGCAAACGACATTTTAGCATTTTCGTCAGACATGGCAGCAGTTAATTATTGAAATATGAAAATGTTTCTGTTTAAGGCGAAATTAAAGTTCAAAGGAAGGCATGCGTCTATGTTACACAACAAATGCGAACTGACAAAATCTTAACTTGGCATGAATTATGAGCTCCACTCTCCGACAACCCTGGGGAAATTAAAGTGTCTCGCTGCAACTTTAAGAAGACTCAGGTACGGGAGTACTCAGGTTCCCGTAGAAACGATGAAATAAATTATTCAATAAGCTCCCTTATCATATTGGGGTGCATTCGTCGATTGGATCGATGTACGGAGCTTTACGAAATGCATCTCATAATGCATGAACGATACACTGTCTAAAATCAATCATTATAAAAGGGTGCACGTAGATACGGCTATTTTAGTACGAATCGCACATCTCAGAGTATTTTTGGTATAAAACATTGGCAATATTTTATTAATAATAAATAATAAAATATTTGTAACACTTAAACTAAAAATTATAATACTTTTTGCAATACAGTGCCATACTTAGACTCAGAGTGGGAAAGGAACTGGGCCTTTTGTCCAGTAACATACTATGTATGTGTAGTTCCTTTAGAAACTTCACAGCTAGTACTGCACACACATAATTGATTTGATAGTTAATATAGTTTAAAAAAAAGAAGAGCCATGGTACGTGAGCATCTTAATTTTCAGAGCACATCAGCCGACTTTGTTCTTCTGCACTCACACCACTGAAAATACTTAATTTTAAGTGTCGATATATTTTCCCCTTGCCCATCACTAAGATGTAGAATATTTTTTGGTTCTAAAGCAAAATTTGAAGATTTTTTCATACTTTTCAGTATACGAGTACTCAGATAGTATAGGTAGTGTATACCTATTAGTGTAAACCTATACCTATTATGAAGATTAAAAACCTCTTTACTAAAAAGAATCTCAAATTATCTTTACTGACCATACGAATTATAGCAGTATTATGCTGCTGTTTTGCGAGGGTACTCCGTGAAAGCTTAACCCATCCATGGACAAGCTGACCAATAAAACTATCTAAAGAAAAAAAAATATAATGGTAGGACCCCTTTTTTTCTTAGGAGTTTGTCTGAGTAGGTCTCTTACACCTATTTCTACCGTCAAATAGCAGTAAACTGCTGTGTTCTGAGGTGTATAGGGAGTCAATATAATGACAACGCGTCTATGGATTTCTTTGTTTGAAGTTGGCTGCATGTATCTGTTTACTGCTATGGCACCTTATCATCAAGTGAACTGTAAATTTGCTTGTGTTGGCTTATGGCAGTTTTGTACAAAGAAAAAACTTTTTTTAGGTTTATATTTTTGTTCGCGACGGCCTAACAACCTTAAGAAACAAAGTGATAAAGAATATTGTTTTTTGTATTAATAGTGAAATTACCAAGAAAACTGACTGAAAACGTGTATTAATATAGTTATTTAGCATATTTATAACTCTCAATATGTTTGTATAGAATGTCGTTTTGATAACATGTAATATAAACAACTTTTATTATATACCAAAAAATCGACCAATCACAGCGCGTCTTATCGTGGAACTCTCTAGAAGTTTTTTAATTAACTGCGTAATAGATCATACTAAAAATAATGAAAATAATTTTATGTTCTAAAAGAGTTGTAAATATGACATTGAATTAGCATATAACTTATAGATTAAGAAAGTATAGGAATATTTTTGTATAATTAAACGCATTTCGTAGTTATAGAAAAATTAAAGAATTAAAATGCCCAAATATTATGAAAATTTGGGACATTTCGTTTAATAACTTTTTACAATGTTAATGTTTTAGTAACCTTTATGATATATTAATAAAGTATCAGACTACCGATTTAATGATGTATAGCATGTTAGTGTAGCAATTAGTTTTGTATAGAAAATATTGCAATTTATGCCATCTGTATAGTGATAAGTTTATGCAATAAAGAGGCAAAACGGAAAATGGCAAGCGGCTCACTGCAAAGTATTGCTAAAGTCTACCTTAGGGGCTCGGGACCCAGTACCCGTAGTAGTGTGAAGAACTACCAGTGACTAGTGAAGTGAAGTGAGTGGTATCCGGTGGTAGCTGAAGTGACTAGTAGCAGTATATAGTGAATAGTGAAAGTGTTAGCTAGCCGAAAAAGGTCGTAACTAATATTCGCAGTTACACAGTGAAAGTGTTACCTAGCCTAAAAAGGTCGTAACTGACATTCGCAGTTACACATAGTGAAAGTGTTAGCTAGCCTAAAAAAGGTCGTAACTGATATTCGCAGTTACATATAGTGAAAGTGGTAACTGATATCCGCAGTTACACAAGTGATAAAATCAGCTAGTTTAGTTGATAATAGCTGCTAGTCAGTAGTGTTAGAAAACCAGCTACTACCAATAGATATTTGATACCACCGTACAATTTAAAGAAATCTTTTGAAATATACAGTGAACAACCGTAGTTTAACAACCGTGATAAATAGTTATAAAATTTCGCGACTAATCAATCAGTCGAACCGTTGGCCACTACCTTGCTATTTGTATTTGTTAATCGTGCATTTTGATTTTAACTACAGTCCACAATATTTCAGCGGCACCAACAAAGACGGCGGTGAGAGTACCCACCGGAACCTATAGGTGTAGGACGTGAGCGACTCGCGAAGTATCTTCGACAACATTTACTCCGGAGAGTTTCGCCCGTCCGGCACATTCGTTGGTCCTTCGAGCCGGATATATCCGTTTGTATTTCGGAACCGGGTAAATAGTCACCACCGTATTAAAACCGCAGAATTTTCAGATTCAAGATGCCGATCACCCGTTCGCAAGGAAGGGCAGCCAAGGCGTGGACCGTCGGTCTGGAAGGAGGTTCGTCAGCCAGTAACGCCGCCGTCCACTACCAGATGCCACCACGCTCACCGTCAACGGTAGAGGGCGCTGAGGCGCCATGCTGCCCCCCCGAGGGGGAGATACCCCAGCCCGCACCGGCCACTACGGCCCGCACAACGAAGCAGAGGGAACATCTAGAAGGCAACGATGACTTTAGCTGTGCATCATCGCCACCAGCCCGGGAAGACACCCACACCGAAGAGCCACCGAGGGGCCACACCGTTTGCAGTACGAAGTCTAAGAAGACTGTTCGGCCCAATAGAAGAATTTTGAAGGCTCGTGAAGAAGTATTGAAGATCAAACTAGAACTTGCGCAGATCTCCTTACAGATGGCTGAAGAAGAAGACGAATCAGACGACTATGATGAAGATGGTCACTCTAAAAGTGAGTACGTTCGATCTTGGCTCGAAAACTCTGTAGCCAAACAAAAGTCAAATCAAGGCGCAATCACCGGAGGAATGCACCATTTAATAAAACCGTCTCAAAGCCGACCCCGGACGTTGTCGACCTCAGTGAGCCCCAAAAGGAGCTCACGAACCAGGATTCCTATCCAGAAGATGCACAAAAGCATCCCATGCCACAGAAGCTCAGCCAGGAACCCACCGTTGATGAAGACAGGGGGCTCCTACCGATTGTATCAGAGCTCGCAAACCAGGATTCCTATCCAGAAGATGTACAAAAGGATCCCAATCCAAAGAAACCTAGCCAGGAACCTGTCATAAGTGAAGACAGGGGGCTCCGTCCGTTTATATCGGAGCTCACATCCGCTATAGCCGCGCTCGCTGACAAACCAAAGTTAGAGAGTGCGCCACTATCGTCGCATACTTTCGCAGCGTCGAAAGCTATAATGACACTGCCAAGCTTTAGCGGAGCACATACCGAGTGGCTTTCATTCCGTGCCATTTACGAAACAACCCGAGGCTACTTCAATGATATTGAAAACACTGCTAGACTAAGACGAAGTCTACAAGGAAGAGCCTTGGATACAGTCAGTTCAGAACTCATCGGACATGCTAAGCCAGATGAGATTATGCGAGAACTGGAGCTACAATTTGGGCGTCCAGATTCAATCGCGCAAGCAGAAACCGAGAAATTACGAGGATTAGCACGCTGTAGAGAAGCGCCCAGAGACATCTGCACATTCGCGAGCAAAGTGAGGGGAAGCGTCGTCACTCTTAGAGCCCTAAAGCGAGATCATTACCTCGTCAACGCAGAGCTGCTACGACACCTCACCGACAAACTGCCAAACTCTATACGTGCCCAGTGGTATAGAATCTACACCGAAAAATATGACTCTAGACCAGACCTCGGCTGCTTCAGCGAGTTTATTACCGAGCAAGCTCACTTCTGCAGTGCATTTGCGCCTCCAGAAATTATAAACGAAGCACAAAGCAATCGTTCAGTACATAGAGCACACGCGGCTACTACTAAGCCGTCTCCGAAATGCAGAGTGTGCGAAAAGGAGGGTCACTACGGATCCGAATGTAAGAAATTTAAGGAAGCAGATACCAACAAAAGATGGGAACTCGCAAAGCAAAATAATTTATGTTTCCGCTGTTTACGTTATCGAAATCAGACACACAAATGCAAAACCAATAAGTGTGGAATAAAAGGATGCACCGCGACACACAATCGACTTCTCCATAACAATACAAAGGAGAAGACTGAGGTCAAACAAAAAGAACCTCAAGAAACTGTTGCTAACTCATTCGCTGTGTCAAAGCATCAAGCCTATTTAAAAATAATTCCAGTGCGAGTAATTGGACCGGCGGGAGCTGTAAACACACACGCCCTGCTGGATGATGGGTCAACAGTTTCACTAATGGATGAAGAGATCGCCAAACAAATTGGAGCTACAGGGCGGTTGGACCCGTTTAAGATCACCGCTATCGGGAACACTACCCTCGATTCACCGGAATCCCGAAGAATCAAAGTATCGCTGAAGAGTCTCCACAGCAAAAGGGTGCCATTCAGAGCACGTACGGTTGCAAGCCTAAACTTGGGGCCACAGACTGTGCGTGCAGTAGACATAGCCAAGTGCAAACACTTGAAAGACCTAAAGGAGCAGCTAACATATGACTCCGGCAACCCAAGGATCCTAATAGGACAGGACAATTGGAGACTTCTGATAGCCACTCAAATCCGGAGAGGTCCGCCGCACCAGCCAATTGCCTCGCTCACAGAATTAGGATGGGTGCTACACGGGGCACACACTAAAGCCCCGTATCAGCGCGTCCACGCGGCCAATGAGCTGCACAAGAGCGAGGAAACTATAGATGACCAACTCCGCGAATATTTCGCGCTGGAATCTCTCATTATCAATCCGAGAAGACCAGACTCCGACCCAGAGAAGAAAGCTGAAGATATACTAAATAGCAGCACCCGTCAGTTACAAGACGGGCACATAGAAACAGCGCTTCTCTGGAAGAAAAAGGATATCGAGATGCCTGGTAATTATGAAACAGCAATAAAACGGCTCGTTTCCATTGAAAGAAAATTAGATCGAGACGAAGATCTAAAAAGAAAGTATGATGAACAAATGAATTCCTTAGTACAAAAAGGATACGCCGAGATAGCACCGAAAACTAGCACACCGGGAAGAACATGGTACTTACCCCATTTCGACGTCCATAACCCAATGAAGCCAGAGAAGTTTCGAATAGTACACGATGCCGCAGCCAAAACAAAGGGGGTGTCATTGAACGACTTCCTGCTCACGGGTCCAGACCTACTGCAATCACTACCAGGGGTCATGATGCGTTTTCGCCGCCATAAAGTCGCTGTCTCCGCGGACATAGCCGAAATGTTCATGCAGGTTAAAGTCAGACCTGAAGACAGAGATGCCTTAAGATATCTCTGGAGAGGGGATCGACGTAATGAAGCTCCACAGGAATATAGAATGACGTCGATCATTTTCGGTGCAGCCAGTTCACCCTGCACAGCCATATTCGCAAAAAACTGGAACGCTAAAAAATACAAAGACAAGTATCCAGAAGCTGTAGAAGCTATCATTCAAAACCACTATATGGATGACTATCTCGACAGTTTCCACTCTCTGGAAGAGGCAATGCGAATATCGAAGGAAGTACGCGACATACACAAAAACGCGCACTTCACCTTAAAAAAATGGGTTTCCAACGCACCAGAAGTTGTAAAAGAATTAGAACCTGACCATGAAGCATCTGAGTCAGTCGATCTGGGAAACAAAGGAACCGAGGAAAAGATACTCGGATTAATTTGGAAACCGGGTACCGATCAGCTGAGCTTCAACCTAAAGCTCGCTCGACTTCCAATCAATTTGCTGCATAAAACACCAACCAAGAGAGAACGTCTCATACGATGCGTGAAGACGGCACTATACACCGTCCTTCATGACAGACATCCGCATGAGGAAGTATTAGCCACGCTGCTCTGCGAGGTGGAGTACACAGTAAATAGCAGACCATTGACTCACATCTCTGTAGACAGCAACGACGACGAAGCCATCACTCCAAATCACTTCCTTTTAGGAGGATCTGCGAGACTGCCGACACCTGGAGTATTTGATGAAAAAGATATGAATAGCCAAAGACACTGGCGACGCTCCCAGATACTCGCTGACATGTTCTGGCAGCGTTGGGTCCGAGAGTATTTACCGGAACTTCAAAACCGGCGGGAGGCCCATGGGCGAGGTCCCAATCTCCAGGTGGGCGATCCAGTCCTCATAGCTGACGGCCAGTTACCTCGTAACACCTGGCCACGAGGAAGGGTGGAAGCTGTCTACCCCGGTGCGGACGGACAGATCCGCACTGTGGAGGTACGCACAGCAAACGGCCTAATCAAGAGGCCAACCAGGAAACTCGTGCCGCTGCCGAAGTAGAAGCAACGTCGCTCACCGAAATGGATGCAGCGCCGCTGTGAGAAAATCGTCGCGACGCTGCACGGCGGGAGAGATGTTCGCGACGGCCTAACAAACTTAAGAAACAAAGTGATAAAGAATATTGTTTTTTGTATTAATAGTGAAATTACCAAGAAAACTGACTGAAAACGTGTATTAATATAGTTATTTAGCATATTTATAACTCTCAATATGTTTGTATAGAATGTCGTTTTGATAACATGTAATATAAACAACTTTTATTATATACCAAAAAATCGACCAATCACAGCGCGTCTTATCGTGGAACTCTAGAAGTTTTTTAATTAACTGCGTAATAGATCATACTAAAAATAATGAAAATAATTTTATGTTCTAAAAGAGTTGTAAATATGATATTGAATTAGCATATAACTTATAGATTAAGAAAGTATAGGAATATTTTTGTATAATTAAACGCATTTCGTAGTTATAGAAAAATTAAAGAATTAAAATGCCCAAATATTATGAAAATTTGGGACATTTCGTTTAATAACTTTTTTACAATGTTAATGTTTTTAGTAACCTTTATGATATATTAATAAAGTATCAGACTACCGATTTAATGATGTATAGCATGTTAGTGTAGCAATTAGTTTTGTATAGAAAATATTGCAATTTATGCCATCTGTATAGTGATAAGTTTATGCAATAAAGAGGCAAAACGGAAAATGGCAAGCGGCTCACTGCAAAGTATTGCTAAAGTCTACCTTAGGGGCTCGGGACCCAGTACCCGTAGTAGTGTGAAGAACTACCAGTGACTAGTGAAGTGAAGTGAGTGGTATCCGGTGGTAGCTGAAGTGACTAGTAGCAGTATATAGTGAATAGTGAAAGTGTTAGCTAGCCGAAAAAGGTCGTAACTAACATTCGCAGTTACACAGTGAAAGTGTTACCTAGCCTAAAAAAGGTCGTAACTGACATTCGCAGTTACACATAGTGAAAGTGTTAGCTAGCCTAAAAAGGTCGTAACTGATATTCGCAGTTACATATAGTGAAAGTGGTAACTGATATCCGCAGTTACACAAGTGATAAAATCAGCTAGTTTAGTTGATAATAGCTGCTAGTCAGTAGTGTTAGAAAACCAGCTACTACCAATAGATATTTGATACCACCGTACAATTTAAAGAAATCTTTTGAAATATACAGTG
Organism: Parnassius apollo; assembly: GCA_907164705.1. Classification (NCBI taxonomy): domain Eukaryota; kingdom Metazoa; phylum Arthropoda; class Insecta; order Lepidoptera; family Papilionidae; genus Parnassius; species Parnassius apollo. The sequence goes on along the minus strand of CAJQZP010001196.1, from coordinate 182,790 downwards.
AACAACCGTAGTTTAACAACCGTGATAAATAGTTATAAAATTTCGCGACTAATCAATCAGTCGAACCGTTGGCCACTACCTTGCTATTTGTATTTGTTAATCGTGCATTTTGATTTTAACTACAGTCCACAATATTTCAGCGGCACCAACAAAGACGGCGGTGAGAGTACCCACCGGAACCTATAGGTGTAGGACGTGAGCGACTCGCGAAGTATCTTCGACAACATTTACTCCGGAGAGTTTCGCCCGTCCGGCACAATTTTAATAATTAAATAATCTTATGTGTATATCTGAATGTTTTATATTAACAAAAAGTAGTATTTTATAATTAGCTTTTAATTAGTAAAATGAAATACCGTAATATGTAAATTAAATCCCAAGCCACGGCAATTACAAACCCCAGTCAAACTGAGCTGCCATCAGCACAAAATGTTCAGCAACTTAGTTCATATGTTAGCTCAGGGGGTACATCAACCCGACAAATAGGGCATGTCTGAAAACGGAGTCAGCACATGTGTACGGGGGCTCCTGGGAAATAATTGTTCGCTTGGTCTGATTGCCACCTTATGAAATTTTTCATGAGCTACCTCATTTTATGTGGATATAATGAAATAAAAGAAACTGAACGCAATCTCGGCGAATAGGCGCTGTGAAACGTATTTTATTAAGCCTTCAACAATTTGAACGATGTATAATAATGTACGGAAAAATTTCTTCATCCTTATTTAATTTGGAGAAATGTTTTGTTCTCAAATATTCTCCCGTATGCCTTTGACTGCAAATATTTTAATGCCTGTAGCATTATTTTTCATTTAAGATCTTACTTTTTAATCGATTTATTGTCAACACAATTTTTAAGATAATCATTAAAGAGATCTTGAGATGATTTATCATTACCATCATAACTAATGTAGTATAAGTATAATCAGTATCAATAAAACATATAGAATAGAATATAATATTTTTTATTCAATATAGATTATTAGTTATTACATATTTTTTTATTGAAAGTCATTTTTTATTTACCACTGTTTAGGAAATTACCTCTGTCCTGAGAAGAACCAACAAAAAACCCAGGGGGTCTTTTTTTTAAAAACATATTTCACCTTACAATAACTTTAATTGTACAATTTTTAAATGCATTGTAGCGATCACGTCATATAGATATAGACATACATTGATCTTCTTTAATAGGCTTTCTTAATCCATTGAGGCCAAACTTTTTAGTTAGTCATACCGGTTGGTGCATTGATTAAAAAGTGTATATCTGCAGGCTGTATCTATTTCTATAGGCTTTTTCAAGAATAGTCCAACCGGCATGTCGAATTCAAAAGTTTTGCCTACTCTCCCCTTTTATCAGATGGATTTATAAGCGGAGAGTCAATACGTACACGCTGGCAATGCTATTGGTTTTAATGAAAGATTCTGCACTGAAAATATAATTTTTTCTTTGGATTTACGACAGATTTGCCGTAAATCAGAGCACAAAGCTTCTTGTCCTTACGAATTTCACTTGCTAGTGTTATTCAAACATAATATCATAAAATAAATGTGAAAGCGATTTAGAAACATAAATTGTACATGAGTCCGGATCACGAAGATTTAGACCCCGAAAAATTATTTTTGGATCATTGAAAAGCTTTTTTCGTCGGAATTTGAACTAGTGACCCAAAGCATCGAAGCCAAAGCATAACCCATGCGCTACAGAACTGTCCTTGAACTGAACTTCACAAGTCCACTGCTGAACATAGGCCTCCCCCAGGTATGCCACAAAACATGGTCCTGAGTCTCCTGCATCCATCGACTTCCTGCTTGTCTTACCAGGTCGTCACTCCATGTAGTGGTGGGTCACCCTACGCTTCGCCTACCGGTACGAGGCTGCCACACGAGAATCTTTTTTCCCCAACGGTTGTCGGTTCTTCAAGCTATATGGCCGGCCCATTGCCACTTCAGCTTACTAATCCGTTGGGCTATGTCGGTCACTCTGGTTCTACTGCGGATATCCTCATTTCTAAGTTTATCTTGCAGGGAAACTCCGAGCATAGCCCTTTCTATAGCTCGCTGAGCGACTTTGAGCTTCCTCATACGGCCAGCAGTGAAGGACCACGTCTCAGTTCCATATGTCATCACTGGCAACACGCACTGGTTGTACAACTTAGTTTTCAGGTTTTGAGGTATACCTGACGAGAAGATGTGTCGTAATTTCACGAAAGCTGCCCAGCCGAGTTGAATCCGTCGATTGACCACTCGGTCGAAGTTGGACTAACCTAGTCGGACTATTTGTCCCAGGTAAACATACTCGTCAACAACTTCGAGCTTAGTGCTCCCAACAACCACCGGCATAGTTGTGACATGGACATTAAACATGATCTTTGTTTTGTCCATGTTCATCTTAAGACCTATCCGTTGGGAGGCACTATTGAGGTCATTGAGCACAGTGCTTAAGTCCTCCAGCGATTCTGCCATAAGGACTATATCGTCGGCAAATCGAAGGTGAGTGATGTACTCGCCATTGAAAAGGTCTTCCAATGCAGCGGTGAAGAGTTTCGGGGAAATAACGTCACCCTGTCTTACAGCTCTCTGCAGTTGGATAGGTTTCGTACTCTGGTTCTGTACTCGGATAGCTATCGTAGCCCTACTGTACAAACACTTCAGCACTTCGATATACCGACAGTCAACTTGGCACCGCTGAAGAGACTGTAGCACCGCCCAAATTTCGACGGAATCAAAGGCTTTCTCATAGTCCACATACGCCAGGCAAAGTGGCAGATTGTACTCTTCGGAATTCTGTACAATTTGCCGAAGGGTATGTATGTGGTCTATGGTACTAAAGCCTTTTCAAAACCGGCTTGTTCGGGAGGCTGGAAGTCGTCGAGTCTGCGTGCGAGATGATTCGTAATGACTGTGGTCCTTCATGAGGGCGTTATCACCTTTCTTGAAAAACAAGACCACCGCACTTCTGCTCCACGCCTCCGGAGTAGTGCCACCATGGAGGACGGAATTAAAGAGCCTCTGAAGGACTTCAAGTACTGGTTTTCCACCCGCTTTCAGAAGCTCCGCTGTAATTCCTTCCTCGCCTAGGGACCTGCCGTTTTTAAGCTGCTGGAGAGCCATTCTAATCTCGCTCAGACTGACGTCCGGGATATCATCGGAATAGTATCAGATAAGACTTGCTCTTGGATCGTTACTCACACTTGCGTGTGGCTCCAACGATGATGTATACAGCTGCCCATAGAACCTCTCAATCTCACTCAGAATCTCAGGTGTCCCGGAAACGATGCTGCCACACTCAGTCTTCAGCTTTGACAGTTTGCTCTTACTGGCAGACAGATCTCTGGCAAAGACTTTGGAGCCCTGATTCCGCTCGATCGCTTCTTTAATACGAGCAGTATTAAAGTTGCGTAAGTCTCGCCGCATGTATTTGGATAGCTGTCTGTTTAGTTGCCTGTATGCTGTCAAATCTGTTGACGATTGCAGCCTCATCACCCGTTTAACAGCCATGAGATTAAGAGTGTGATCGGAGAGTTTTTGTGTTCTTCTGCGGGCGGTCTTGCAGAACTTAGCTCCGACCGCATGGACAGTTTCCACGAGCTTGTCATTCATATCGTCCACTGCATTGCAATATTCTAGGCACTGAAAGCGGTTACGTAACTCGAGCTGAAAGGTTTCGGGATTCTGGATCAAAGCACGAGGAAGACGGAGCGTTGACTTCATTAGTCGAGACCTCTCCAACTTAACGTTTAGGTTCAGTGTGCCTCTAACTATTCGGTGATCGCTGCCAGTTTTCACCCATCACTGTACAGTTGGCGTCTGGTCGTCATAATGAATTCAATCTCATTTTTTGTAGAACCGTCGGGGTTTGACTAGGTCCACTTCTTGTGGGCCCCACAAAAGAGAAAGAAAGAAGAAGAAGAAAGAAGAAATAGTTCATCATAAAGAGTCCCTCTTTCTCCATAAAGTCGGTCAGCTGCTGGCCCCTACGGTTCCGTTGCCCTACTCCAAATTTCCCTAACTTCAGCTCACTGCTTTCTCTTGTGCTTACGTTTACTTTTTTATCAAATAATAATGTCCGATATCTGGTAATTTTCACATACTGATTTTCATTTATTATAGCCTATTATATTATAATTATATATTTGAGATGTTATTTGGATGATGCTCTTACCCATATGATTCGGAATCCACGTAGTCATGTATATTTAGTAGAGGGAGCCGTCGCCTTGGTCCAAACTAGTCAAAAAAATTCATTATCACACATAGTTAATAAGTTTTCTTTTTATAATTATAAGGGAATACTAATAAAGCTATCCTATTTTCTAATTAATCAGAATTCTAAAAGTAGATACTCTCTGACCCAGTATGTCGATCAAAAATTATTTCCTATTAAGCTTATTCAACTGTCCAATGGCCAACGATACAAGTTAGGTGCGTTCGAGTTACCTAATAAACAAAGTATCAAGATCGTATAATGTACCTTCACACTAAACTTTGTGGTCAGACTATGTATCTTGAGCAAATCAAGGGCAGGCAGAAACAAACAGAAGACTCCTGATTCTTACATCAAGTTTAACATCTGACAAATTTTATGTTAAAATTAGTTCTAGGTCATGAAGTACATAAAGTTTGTTTATATGAGCAGATATGAAAGTCGACCGTGTAGTGTCAGTGTAAGAATAAAAACTACCCCATATCACCCCGTGGTGTCGTAAGAGGCGACAAAGGGGAAAATACCAAGAGGTGGACAGTAGCGTCTTCCTAATAGTGACTAGAAATAAAAAATTGCGATTGTCAACCCGCTTGCCAATCGTGGCAACTATGGAAAATATCCTGTATGTGTATGAGGCAATCTTTGGGGGAAGTCGTGTGTTCAGCAGTGGACTTGGACGTGGAATAACGAAATTTCAATCAAGCTTCAGAAAATACTTAAAACAAAATCCCTTCTACTCACTGGGGGAGAATTTATATAACAAATAACAATAACACTATTATGTATTTTTATATTTATCTGGCTTCTAAGTATGTTTTATATTTTATATATAAACAATGTCCTCGTTAAATTTGTAGTGCCTGAAAAGGGGTGTCTAACTTGCAAGCACATTTTAATTTAACACCAATTATGTACACTTAATTTCAAGTAAATAATTTGATTTGAAAAATAAATAAACTGTAACGGTAACGGTAACGGATGCTTAAATCGTAATCAAAACATTCAGCGATAGCAACTGTAACTGTATGTACGTCGATTTTCATTACCAGCTGACCGCTTTTTGTTTTACCAAGCGCTTCGGAGTTCCAATTTATATTTAAATTCCTTCCCTGTTTCTGATTGGAAAAGTTCTGCCTATCTATTATTTAGTAAAGAAAAGTAAAAAATATATTATAGAGTTTTCTGCAACTTACGATCAAGATATTCGTTTATTTCTCTTTTTTATTACTTCGTTCTAGTATAAACTATAATACAAAAAACATACGTACAATTTTTCCTGTCTAATATTTGCTAGTTAATTAATATAACATAGAAAAGTCAATATATATTATGTAATTAGAAATATAACTTTTTATTCAAATTCAAGTTAAGTTTTTGGTCAAGCTCTTGATTATTTTAAGTAAATAAACAAATATGTAGAAAATAAATGCAGACCGTTAGTGCCATTAGTAGACCTTAAGTACACTACCGCACATGAAACACTTGGTCCACTCATTGCGACAAAGTATATTTCTGCGCCAACTTCTCTTGTCGTCTCCTTGCGTGATTCATTGAATCGTCACATAACTCGCTAAGTAATTTACGGAAAGTGCTACTCGTCCTTTCCGTAAGCCATCACATTCACTGGAATATTTTACACGTTTATTCTAAAATTCTGAGGAATATTGACAAGAAGTGCCTCAATGGCCCGAATGAAACGGAATCGAAGTAGGGTTTATCAGTTGATCTCCTCATCGAAATTACTCTTATTGGGATATTTTAGTTTAGATAATCATTCACGTGAACAACGTGGTCATAAGACATGTTTATTGTCTTCTATATGTAAATTCAAGACCCACCGATATAGAGGTTTTTGAATTCATAGACCATAGATAGTACTGTAAGCCTTTCAGTGATTCATAATAAGAGATTCAAAATTTAAAAAAAATGTTGCCCTGTCTTACATCTTACTATTACTTGATGGGCTCTTCTCTAGTAAGCGGATAACTTTAATAGCTCTAATACTTTAAAATATAATATGCGTTTGTACAAGCTCTCACAATATATTATTTCTCAATAGCACCTCTTTTTTTAGGTTGTATACGGATATAATATACTACATATAATATATAAACCAATATTATAATATCAAATCCGCGATATTAAACAAAGGCGACAGCGATTTATTTATTTATAAGTATCTTAAACACTTTTTACTATTTTTTAATTTCATATTCGAAAGCATATTAAATATTTTATGCGAGTAAATACATTTCTTTTGAGTTCTCTAAAAGTTGCCAGTAATATTCGGAATGCATGGATCGCACAACTCTTCATGCACCGTTGAATGCTATTCAGTAATGCATCCCTCGAATCGGTACATTTGATATACTACTTTAACATTAATGGATTGGCCATTTTATGTTATTGCAATTTTCTCTATTGCCCCTGATTGTATCTTTTGGGATGAGTAATTAAAGTTAACCTAAAGTTAACCGTATATTATATCAAGTATTACATACATATATTGCATCAAGTATTATTATACCGCGTGTGACGTAAAAGTTGACAAAGGCAAACAATACCAGGAGATGGGCAGTAGCGTCCTCCTAATAACATCAATAGAATAAAACCTGCCTGCGATAGACGACACGCCTGCCAGGCGTGGCAACTGTAGCAAATATCCCTCCTATGGGGGAAGCCTATGCTCAGCAGTGGGCTTTTGACAAGCTGTCATGTGGTGATGATGTTGAATTAAAGTTATAAGACATATAAGACATTTTTGAGGTGGATGTCTTTTAAAGGCGGCATTGCAATAACTTTTAAATCCCTAAAATTTACTAAATCATAATTAATGCTCAAAAGCAATATATTATTTATAAAAAATAATCATATAGACAAGTACAGTGTGCAGAGAGAATAACACTTTAAAAAATATATAATATATAATAATAATTTTAAAAAGTAGGAAGTTATAGACTTCGTTCCGATTTTGAGAATGCGAGTTTTCATCAGATCTTCACGTTTTGAGGTCGGCTGGACGTTCGGTCGTGTGTGTATGTGTGTGTACGTACGTACGATATCTGTAGAATTAATCAGCTGAGTGTGTTAGAGCTAGTTAAATTTTCAAGTCAATCGATCGAGTTTCGAATCGAAAGTTTTAAACATTTTCAAAAAATAAAAGTAATAAAAATGTTTTTAGTGCGTTCTAAATAACTTTCAAGATATTTGAATAATCAACTCGCAAAATCAGAAACACTTTTTTGTACTTACAAAAATGTGTCGAATGTCGCCAAGCAAGTCAAAATCGAAAGACGCATTCAACAAATATTGCAATTTAAAAATTTCTAAATAATTGTTATTTTTGAATTTTTTTTTTCAATTTTTTTTCTTCAATTGACTTAAAACCTAAGAAATTTTTTTTACTTAAAAACTGCATTAAATTACGTTCCAAAGTTATAGGACTTTAAACATCTCAAAAGCAACTCTAACACTGAAATAATACTAGTTTTTACGGAATTTATCGCGTATATTTAACTTTTTAAATACCCGACGTTTCGAACGCTTTACAGCACTCATGGTCACGGGCGGGACTGAGATGTTCAACGTCCATATGTCATAGTTAACCGCGGTTACCATAGATTAAAATTTAACTTTTGTTCCGATCTATACAGTATGAACTTATGGTATCTTGAAGTCTTGCAGTTGTATGCTTGGGTTGGGATTTAATTTTATTTATTATAGGATCCCAAGCAGATGGTAGCCCCCAGCCATCTTCTCTATTGAAATCAGGATGTTTTTTGATTTCAATAGCCTCGCGAATCATCCTTGGAAGGAATCGGTGTTCTTTAGCGAGGATTTGCGGTCTATCAAATCTGATGTAGTGACGGGGGCGATCCTATACGTGTTCACAGACTGCAGACTTCCCGGAGCGTCGATTCTTCACATCAGCTATATGTTCTTTAACGCGGGTTTTTATTGATCTTTTAGTTTATCCTATGTAGAAGAGACCACATTCACAATCAAGCTTGTACACTCCTGCATCTTGCAGAGGGACATTACACTTGACTGATGGTAAAAACTGACCAATCTTCTTCAGCGGCTTGAATACACAATAGGTATTCAAGCCTGCAGTGTCAACCGGTTTTCAATTATTTGTTTATAAATTTAATATTATAAACACACACATATATATATATATATATATATATATGTGTATATGTATATATACGTAATAATAATTAATATAAAAAACACAATAGGTATTCAAGCCTGCAGTGTCAACCGGTTTTCAATTATTTGTTTATAAATTTAATATTATAAACACATATATATATATATATATATATATATATATATATATATATATATATATATATATGTATATGAATGAATGAATGAATGAATATACTTTATTGCACACCACAAACAAATTTACAAATAACATAACAGAGAGCAGATTACATGTACAATTTGGCGGCCTTATCGCTACATAGCGATCTCTTCCAGGCAACCAAAGGTGTAAAGGAATAAAACAGTGAGTACTAGGTAGGTGGTGCAATATAAATATACGAAATATAATATCAATACATGCAATAAAATAACATATAAGTAAATAACTAATACATTAAAAAAATATGATACACATATACATAGGTATATACATAAACATACACACACATATATACATATATATATACATATACATACATATACATACATACATATACACACATACACATATATACATACATATATCCTCAAATATATACCACTAACAATAACATAAACAAATAAATACAAAACTATATAATCACATCATTTATCCTAATGATTTTCGAACGATTGAGACAAGTAATGCTCTTTAAGAAGTCGCTTAAAGACTACAATAGTCTGAGCTTCGCGTAAATACAAAGGTAGGGCATTCCAGAGCTTAATAGACTGTACAGTAAAAGATTTATTAAAGAAAGATGTATTGTGAGTTGGTACCCTTAAAATGAGTTTTCTTGAAGAGCGTAAAGGTTCCCCTGGAAGCCCAACAAAACTAAATTTCTCCTTAAGATAAGGAGGAGTAGAAGGGTGAAATAAGACACAGTACAGAATAGAAAGAATATGCATGTTCCGGCGAAATTGGATAGGTAACCACTTGAGACGTGAGCGAAATTGGGAAATGTGGTCAAATTTGCGCAATCCAAATATGAACCGAATACTAGTATTTTGAAGTCTCTCAAGCTTAGTTAGCTGGTCTATAGTTATGTCTACATAGCTTGCGTCGGCATAGTCGAGAATCGGAAGGAGAAGAGACTGTGCGAGCATAATTTTTGTAGGAATGGGAAGAAATGATCGAAGGCGACGCAGTGAACTAAGAGCGACAAAGGTTTTCTTACTTACCTCATTCAGTTGGCGTTTCCAATTTAAGGAACTATCAAGGTAAACACCAAGATTTTTGACATTGTCAACGTAAGGGATCACAACCCCATCGAATACAACAGGTGGTATGGAAAACCAGTCAATTCTTGAGATAAAGCTCTGACTACCAAAAATGATAGCCTGTGACTTTTTAGGATTGACATTTAGGCCATATGATTGACTCCACTCATGAATCATATTTAAGTCATTGTTTAATGTAGCGATTGCATTTGGCAAATTCTCAAGAGTTGACTGGGTGTAAATCTGGACATCATCCGCATACATGTGGTAGAGAGAAGAAATTTTATGAGTAATTGAATTAATGAAAATGGAAAAGAGTAAAGGTGACAACACGCCACCCTGCGGCACGCCTGCAGTAATATCACACCAAGATGAGTGAGTTTCATCAACATGAATACACTGCCGACGGCCACAGAGGTAACTTTGAAACCAGTCAGTCAGTGTATATGTATATATATATATGTATATATATATATATATATATATATATATATATATATATATATATATATTTGAAAGAGAGGGTCAAAAAATTGGCGTCAAAATCACGATACCATCCTCACCATCTGAATGCTTAGCGATCCACCACTGTGCATTTTACTAGGAGTTTTCTTCCCCGTACAACTTCTCTGTGGAATTTTTTACCACTGGCGACTTTTTCGGACCGATACAACTTAGGCACCTTCAAGAAAAGAGCTTACTCCTTTCTAAAAGTTCGGCAACGCATCTGCAATCCTCCAGGTCTGAGCTTTGTCATCTGCATGGGCTTTCTGCCCATCAGGTATCGGGCCTCGGGGTATACCCCTTTACCCGGACATTCCTCACGGCACACTGTAGTGTGCCGGTCCTGGACGCCTTTGGTGTTAAAGGCGTTGTTGTTACAAAAACGACTTTTTGTCGCAGTCGGGTAGTCATTTTATAAAAAAGGATCGCTATATATGTGTTTAATACAAATATTTTGTCTGAGTTGGCCTATCTGCGGCATTGTGGAATTTACTCGACTCCTTAATCTATATAGAGATGAGTTCTCTTGGATAAGGTCGCGGACGTCTCTTTGCGGACGACGAAGTCGACGTGCGCAGTCATGCGCAACATCCTGTCAATCTGGTATCTAATGTAGGTCACGGCCTTCTCATATGCGATCTCCTGGCCTCTGAGGGTTAGCGGTGGTGGGAGTCTTCTGAAGCGGCGAGTGAGCAGAGCGGTCGTCTTGCAAACATTGACGGCCATCCTCCACTATCCAGCCATGGTGACAGCAGGTGCACCAGACGTTGCATCCTGGCAGTGGTGATGTGGGCTCTTCTGGACGAGGTGAAGTAGGCGCTGTCATCCGCAAATAGCGCCAGCTCTACGTCGTCCTCCCATTCGCGCAGATGACCTGCCAGGGTGGGGATGTCAATGGTGTAAGCCGCGTACAGGATTGGAGACAGACAGCTGCCCTGTGGCACACCAGCTGTTATGGGTTTTATTGCGGGCTCGGCGTCCTCTACACAGACTTAGAACCTCCTGTCTACGAGGAAAGACGCCACTAGCCGCAATATAGCAGGAGGGACGCTGGGCTGGTCTTCTTACTTGTAGAGTAATCCAGGGTGCCACACCCTGTCGAACGTCTTCTCGATATCGAGAAAGACGCCCAACGATGTGCGGCCGCGGTTGTGCTCGACCGCAAGCAGGTGCAGCACTCTGGTCAGCTGTGTTGCTGTTGAGTGGTCCCTCCTGAACCCATGCTGCTCCGCCCGAAGTTGGATGCACGGGCGGAGGCGTCTTAGTAGTACTCTTTCGAACAGTTGAGCTATATACGGTAGCAGCGTGATCGGCCTGTAGCTGGCAGCTCTACGCCTGTCCTTCCCGTGTTTGAGCAAGACGATGATTTTGCCTTTCTTCCCGTCCTCCGGGAAGTGGGATATCCGCAATATGCCATTGTAGAGCCGACTTATCTCTACAAGGACTCTGTTGGGCAGCTGTCGTAGTGCAGCGTTGGTAGTCCAATCGTGCCCCGGCGCCTTCCTCTGTTGCAGGCGGGTTACTGACCTCCGCAGTTCAGCGGGGGAGATGAACCACTCTCCTGCAAGCGGTGGCGTGGGCGACGACAGGAACTCCTGCATGCTCTCTCCTTCCGGGTATGGATTTCCATGAACTCCGCACTTGCTGGATTCGACATAAACTGCTCCTCGAAGTGCTCTGCTAGGATATCTGCTCTACCCTTGGGATCATAACGTTGCTCGCCCGCGTTGTTGGTCAGCGGGCAAACAGGTGGGCGAGTTTTCGTTAACTGCCGGTTCAATGTATAGAGCGACGCTTGATGTTCGTCAGTCTTCCAAATGCGCCGCTCCCAGGCCTCTCCTCTGTGGGCCTGTATTGCAACCGACAGTCCGTCCGTTAAGGTGTTCAATTTAGTTTTGATTCTGGTGCCGCGAGTGCGCGCCCAGAGCTTCCTCAGCGCTCTTTTATGTTTCAACTGCACGCGTATCTCACGCGGCAGCTCTTCCTTCCTTCCAGAGAGAGGGACGATCGTAAAGGCCGCGTTGAGGGCCTCCTGGATGCTCATGGATATTCTGGTTGCAGTGGCCTCTACGCCGTCCGCTGAGGGAGGTGCATGAACTGGAGGTCTCTCCTGCAGGTGTTGGTGGTAGAACCTCCAGTCAATCTTGGTCTTAACGTCTCTGGGCGGCGTGGTCACTGGCTTGGTGTCAAGGGTAATCAGAATCGGGAGGTGCTGTGTATTTAGGTCGTACAGCACCTCTACCACTACCGGGTAGTTGACGTTTCTAGAGAGCACGATGTCCAATACATCCAGACTCTTCCTAGGGTCTGTAGGGACGTACGTTGGTTCCTTGGGACCTAGAACGTCGTAATTATGGTTTTCTGCGACTTCATAAAGCTCACGACCCGGCTGGTTGATCAATCTTGACACTCACGCCGGGTGTTTAGCGTTCAGGTCCCCGGCGATGATGGTGGGCGTCGTACCTTCCATAACCGTCCGGATGTCTGAGGAGTAAAATGGAGTCCCTGACGGGCGGTATGCTGCAAAGATCCTTAGTTCCTCGCCCGCCGCCTCCATTTTTATACCGATTGAACGCATCGTCTGTAAATCTGGTTGGTCCAGTTCTTGGTGGACGATGTCTCTCCTCACCAGAATCGCTGTCCCTCTATAAGCGATCCCTTGAGATGTGGCCTCGTCCCTCCTGTAGATGGTATAATTTGGCATCTTTAGATGCATTGATGGCCTTATTTTGGTCTCTCCCAGCAAGATCACCTGGATGTCCTGCTGCTGGGCAATCGTGCGGAGTTCATGGATCCTTTGTTGAATCCCGTCCGGGTTCCAGTAAAGCAGACGCAGGTTACTGTCCTCCGTAGTGCCTAGCCAGTAGTGTTACCAGGGCCTTCATCACGGCGGTTACGGGATCTGTCCCGGCCCTTATGTCGGCCAGGACTTGTGTACCGACCTCGATAGCTATGCCTCCCAATTTGTGGATGGCATCGGCTGTCTCGAAGTCGGACATTGGTGGTGGTCTACGTTGGTGTGAAAGCACTGTTCTCGGTTGTCTCTCTTTGTGTAGAGGAGGCTCTATTTTCCGATAGAGCCCTTTCTGGCGCTCTACTCGTCGTGCTCTTCGGTGGTGGTCTTTCAGTAACCTGCGCCTGTGAGGCTATCAGTCTTGATATTGTAGGGGTAGAGGTGACGACAGCCTGAGGAGGAGGCTGTTCCGACTTACTGCTCCTATTCCTCCGCTTCTTCTTCTTAGAAGGTGGCCGCTCTGAGGCGTTGTTAGCGGGAGGTTGGAGAGTCACCCCGGAGAATGCTCTTGACTCTGCGGATTCCACCGTTTCCATTGGTGTTGTAGGAGGAGGTGGGGGGCTGGTTGCCTACCTTTTCCTCTGACGATGGTAGCCCACCCATCCTCCTGGATAGTAACAGCCTTTGGGCGACTCTGGGGGATCATCTTGGGGTTCTCCGAGAGTAGCCCCGGCAGAACAATCCCCTGCTTCCTAGCAATCCTCCTCAGGACTGGGCAGCGGCAATCGTTGGCCGTGTGGTTCTTTGCGCAGTTTGCGCATTTTGGCTCTTCTTCTCTACCTCTTGGGCAAAGGCTAGTGATATGCTCCCCAGCACAGCGAACACATTTCACTGGCCTAAAGCAGTTTGCGGAGGCGTGTCCGAAAGCCTGGCAAAGGTGGCATTGTGCCGGTCCCGTCCTCCTCTGCCAGGCTTCGATGACTACTCCTCTCATGTAGAGGAGCTCGTCAATCCGATACAGTTCTTGTAACCGCTTCAGGCTCAGATAGTCCAGCTGTGCATATTAGAGGCAACCAGGTCTGCCTCTACGTGTTGGAATGGCCTTCACATAGGTGATGGGGAAGCCTTTTGCCCGGATAGCCTCCTCAATCCTTTTGGAATCGGTGCCCACTGGCAGTCCCCGGATGCCCACTTTAGTGGGCTTCTCCTCCGCCGGGGTATAGCTATAGCAGCAATACCACGATATAGTTGGTAATTTTTCGGAGAGTTTGACCATATATTTCTGTATGGTTCTGAACTCTTCCGGACTCTGGGGTGCGAACCTTACACCCTTCCCGAACGGACGGGCATTAGGACGGTGGCCCAACTTTCTGTTGAGTTCCTCGAAATGCTTGGTCCAGTCCGGGAGATATTCTGCAACAATAGGTGGATATCTTGCCATTTCCTTTTCGGCTTTTTTGGGCTCTTCCGCCGCTTGTGGTCGTGGCATTGCCGGGGCTGCTGCTATGTGGGCATAGTTCGTTGACGGCCGCTGTCCGTCATTTTGTGGTAACCCAGACGGGTTGGTAATTTGCACCGGTGAGGATCGTCCGTCGGATGCAGCTAGGGTTGCATAGGTCGTAGACTACCAGCTGTATGATTCCTCACCTCCTTGTTCATACTGGGCCGAGTCATGACTACGTCGGTCCGGTGAGATGGAGGGTGGTCGTTGCAGAGGTGATGGCGACTTTTGAGGTGAGGTATGTACCTTCTTCCTACTCGCGGGTTGGGGCTCCTCATCATCCGATGATGATGATGATGATGGTGCAGATGAGTCGGGGTCATGAGACCCGATGCGCTGCCTCTTCTCGTAGAGGGAGGCATCGGTCTCTGGCGTGGTATGGCGTCTTGCCGTTTTCATAGCCCCCTGAGGTTGTGGCGCCGGTTTCTGCCCAGCCGTGTACTTAAACACGCCAGGCGTGAGCGCAGCGCTCGGTGCGGGCTCCTTCTTGGGGGAAGACCATGGCTTCCGGGTGGGTATCTGGGAGTACGATTGTACAACCCTGGTCCGTTCCGGGTTAAAAAGGTCCCGATACGCGATGGGTCGATCCAAAACATCTGGATGGTCCGGCGGTTTTCTTTTTCTAAGGGGGGGGGGCTCCCCCTTGTCCTTATCAGACATGGTGTCACTTACCTACCTAACTAGTGAAGTGTTCGAACGTAATCTAATTCGTGTTTACCAACGATCGACAGGAATAATGCGCGACGCGATGGTAGGGATGGCTGTAGATGTTAAAGATGGCTTCGGCACTATGGGCACTGCCTACCCCTTTCTTAAAGAAAGGGTTGGGGGAAGTGTAACTGGTGGCACTTTAAGGACCGCGACTGGGCACAGTAGGACACGAGTGTCTTAAAGTGCCTAAGAATCTACCTAGGGGCCGGTGACCTCGACGCCTC
>CAJQZP010001196.1:0-162500 GCA_907164705.1 Parnassius apollo | reverse complement strand
ATAAAATAAGTTTCCGGGTGCTCAGAATGGACACGAATACATTATACTGATCTCGCAAGGAATATTGTAATTAGATAATGGTAAGGATAGGTACAAACCATAATAATTTATTCTAGTTAGTAATTATTATAATATTAACTATATGGGTTTATAATAATTACTTACTATTATTATTATTACCTAATAGATAAACAACTTCAATAAGTTCACTGGAAATCTCGATTTTTGGAAGTGTGTGTTTTTGAACACAAAGTGTTCGAATATGTCGTCACCCATTTGATAAATATTGTAGACACTTTTAACACACTTTAAACATGTAAACATTTTGTACAATGCTAATCGAATAATATAAAAAGTGTGCATATTAAATTAAAAGCGTAAAATAAGATCTATGTACATTTTAGGAGCCCGAGTATCTCTTAGAGAACCGTTTAAAGAAATTGATTGCATCGAATTGATGTAAATAATAGTGATTTGCACAATTTTAATAGTAGAAATAAAAATAAAATCACAATACCTGCTTTCCGGTTACACAAAGTATATAATGCGTTCTTGTGTAGCGATATACGCTTTTATAATAAGATTCCAAAAGAAATGTTAGATCTTTCACCTTTTCAATTTAAGTCAGACAAAAATGCTTGGAACTTACCTCTCGTACTATACAGGACTAACTAGAAATTTCTGAACCGATTTGGTATCTACATATACATTTGACATTTTATGTTTGACTTATCGATTTACATAATTATAGAACTATTGTAAAAATATTTTGAAAAGAGCAACTACTGAGTTTCTTACTTTCTTCCATGATTCTTCTCAGTAGAAACGGAACCCCTGAACACGGAAAAGAAAAAATTGGGGAAAACAGTGATTATATGACTATTCAAAAGTGTATTTTTAATGCCTACTTGAATAAAACATATTTGAATTTTGAATTTCAAACGAGCGAAGGCAAATTTAATTTAATTAACGTAGATTAATTCAATCACAAGAAGAACATAACATACACAATTTTATTTACATATTTACATTTCATTTTTACGTAGGCACACTATACCTATCTGGCAACGCATCTACTTTATTAATCTTCTGAAGAATCATTAATTTTATCAAAGGATGCCGAACTTTCCTTTGTCGGTCTTTCGGCGTGTACTTACAAGTAGTAGTATTTATTTTAATTCCAGTCATTTCCAATTGAGCTCTGCTTCGAGTCTAATTTATTAATTGTTTTTACTCTAATTCTTCTTGTTCTCGGAGTGATAAGTTTACAATTTGACATGAGTGACGAAGAGTCGAATAGTTCTAGTCGGAGTAGTGAGAGTTAGAGTTATAGATCTAAAAGATCTAAAAGTAAATTTGATGAGTTTTTCGACATAATTCATGCATGCAATCGCCAAATTGCTTTGTGTAAATTATGCCAACATAAAAAGGTTGAAATAAAAATGAAAAACAGAAACACTTCAGGCTTAAGGAAGCATCTAATACCTTTCCACAAAAAGGAATCACAAATATTTCTTCCATAAAAACCAAAATTAAGTGGAGATATTACAAGCTTTTAATAAACGGAAAAAGTAGACGAAAAAATATACTTATCACACAATTACATAACACATATATTATGTAACTAGCGGCCGCCTGCGACTTCGTCCGCGTACAATATCTGATTTCCTATGAGATTTTGAAATTTTCTCGCTGCAAAAGTCTTACTTAAGTTAAAGAGGCTATATAGGTAAAGCTTAACTATGCAAGTATTTATTATTTAAAACTAATAAAGTAAATGTTGATCTTCATATCTATACTTTAAAAATATAGGACTTGCATGTAACCATTTTACCAAAATTTCACCCCCCTTAGGGTTAGGATTTCGTAAAACAGCTTATTCGGGATTTTATTATTGAAAACTTATAACTTTAATGCCGATTTCCTTGTCTCTAACTTCAAAAACGAAGGACTTTCATAGAAACTTCCAACTCCCATTTCACTCCCTTAGGGATAGATTTTCTCAAAACCGTTTCTTAACTGATCTCTATGCCATAAAAGGAACCTACCTTACAAACTTCAAGTTTGTATGTTTTATAGTTCCTGAGATATCGTTATAGTCAGTCAGTGAGTGGTAGTTATACAGTACAGTATATATATATATATATATATATATATATATATATATATATATATATATATATATATATATATATATATATATATGTAGATTATAGTGTTAAATATGTATTTATAATTCACTCATATTTTCATTTGTTTTTATAATCGGACGAAATAAAACAGTAAACACATGATTTACTGTTTTATTTCAGTCTGAAAATAGCAGTGACAACATCACGACAGCTACAGTTGATTGGATGGTTAAAAAATATCTTCCCTTCTCATTTTTCGATGACGAAGCTTCACAATTATATTTTCGATCAATTTGCCCAAATATAGTGTTTCCTAAAAGGTCCACACTTAGAAGGAAAGTCAAAGAACGGTTTGAAGAGCTTCAATTGAATCTTAAGAAACGACTACAACAATTTTCATCTCAAATGTCATTTACCATTGATGGATGGACGTCGTTTGCTGGTAGGAGTTACTACGGGGTCACTATTCATTATATAGACAACGAATGGAAGTATCGGTCTGTAGTCCTTGATTTTATACCATCACGCGGTCGACATACTGGGGAAGATATTGCAACGATTTTCCACGAATGTTTACTGGAATACGACATAATTGATAAAATACTAGGGTATCACGGTCGACAACGAAACTGCAAATACCAAATTTATGTATGAATTGGACAAACAGCTGCCACACTTTGATTCAGACAATCAACATTTCCGGTGCTTTGCTCACATTTCAACCAAGGTTTATTAAAGACCATAGCATTACACAGTGAAACTGACAATAAGGGACAAGAACAGCAGTATGAAGATAATGAAGACGAAACTGAGGAAGATGAAGAATATGCGCCAAATATTGCTGACTCACGTACAGCTATAACAAAATTACGCAGTATTTACAGTAAAATAAAAAGAAGTGAGATATTGAAGAGGAAGTTTCAGTCTGCTTGTGAAGCAGCTGGCGTGCCATCAAATCTGAACCCCAAACTCGACTGTCCAACGAGATGGAATTCCACACATGATATGATTGGATTTGGTTTAAAATTGAGAACTGGCATTAACATATTGTGCACTTCTGTCAAGGAATTGAATGATTTTCAAATCACTGAGAGTGAATGGCAAATACTCGAAAAAATACATAAGTTTCTAATTAACTTTAAACTTCTGTCAACGAAACTTGGTGGAGAAAACGATGTTACATTACCGCTAGTCATTGTATCATTCAATCTCTTGCTTGATAAAATTGAATCAATGGTAAAACAATAAGATGAGAAACCTAATCGATCCGAAGTGGATGAAAGGCTCATTCTGGGTTTTCAAGCAGCTCGAGACAAAATGCTTAAACATTATAGTAAGAGCAACTGGATTTATTGTACCTCTTTAATTTTAGACCCAAGGCATAAGACTCAGACTTTTGACATGAAATTATGGGGGAAAGCAAATTAAAACAGAGAGCCTGCGCAAATTTAATGAACTTTATAAAGAATATAAAAGTCTAAACTCAGGAAATTTAGAATCACCAAGAAATGAAAAGAAAGTTGTGAATATGATGAAGATGAAGACGTAATAGACTTTGAGAAATTTTATGCATGTCCCTCGACGTCATCTGGATCTAGATCTTTTCATCAAGGCTTAGTTATAGATGTGTTGGAGGAGTACCTAAGTAAACCCAGAGCCGCCAGTTCGGAAGACATTTTAGAGTGGTGGAGTCTGTAAGCATAAGACGCATGAGACAGAATATCCGACTTTATCGAAGATGGCCCACGATTTTCTTTCAATACCTGCAACTTCAGTACCGGCTGAGAGATTATTTTCTAAAGCATCATTAGTAATTAGAAAACATAGAAATATGTTAAGTGATGAGTCAGCCAGATGGTTACTTTGTATTAATTCTTGGTCAAAAGAATTAATATAAAGTAACAGTAATGTCAAAGCTGTTGTGTACTGTTATGTTATTTAATTTTTATTGTATTTTTTTTATTTAAATAAATGGTAAATTGTATAACTCTTTTATTCCATTTCATATAAGGGTCTATCAATCTCTTTCTAGACAGATAATGTTCTTTATAATACAGTCAAGTTAATGTCATTAATTTGTTTTTTAAATGTTTTGACTAAGTTTTAGCACATGTAAGCTTATTGAATGTAAACGTTTATTAAGAAATAGACTAACTCCCGTGGCCGTGAGACTTGGTAGACAGCTCAGTTGGTTAGAGCGGATCGCTTAGGTCGTGGGTTCAAACCCCACCCGGTATTAGCTGATTTTTCGAATTTCTCATTAAATGTTTAGACATTTATTAATTTAGTTGGTCTTTCTATGGCTATGTTAATTCAAGCTCAAAATGTGCCTACTCTGTTAAGTTGTTCTAAGATCTAAAGTAACGTTTAATAAATAACAATAGGCTAATAGGTAATTGCGAGACTTGCGAGACTCTTGCTGCAAGACCAAGACCAAGAACAAGACTGAGAGCGCAATACCAAGACCAAGAACAAGACCAGGTGTATTGGCGCAAGACCAAGACCAAGATTGGCTAAGTCTCGTCTTGTTCTTGCATTTGGGCAACACTACTCGATGTACCCAATCCCAACGGATCTTAAGTAAGGGGGAACGCATTTATAGCACTAGGAATGTTTTATTCACTAATTAGAACTACTAATAATTACTACAGTAAGAGAACACGTAAATTTCTAATACCATACATATTAAGTTCTATACCTATGGAGATATAAAGCCAGCTAATCGTACAAAACTTAAACATTTTTTCGCATAATAAGAATTTAAAAAAATAACTACATATTATTTCAGTGATAATCATAACGAGTTATATTTATCTATGCCAATAATTGTTAAAATGGACAAATAAACAAAACGTGTAACCAAATAAGATACATTAAAAAAATCATTCCTTAAAAATACACTCCGTGTGTACGCACATAAATAAGATAATAAGGTATATGATGAACAATGGAAGACAGGTAAACAATACCATAAACTACCTTCCTCATAAAAAAGTATACTCGTAGTTTAAGAAATACATATTTTACATTTTATATAAAATTAAGATGCCAAAAATGTTTAATATTTTGTACCACAATTGTTACATAGTACTTTATATTTAGTTTAAGTAAAAGTTAATTTCAATTAATTTAAATAATAAGCTTAAGTAAAATAATGTATAGGAGCAGACTGTGCAGTGCCAAGACAAACAAAAGATGTTTAATGGCACGAAGAAATTGTTTTTGTAATGAAAATTGTTACTTTGTTGAATAAATAAAAAAAAGAAAAGAGAACAAAAAAGTATTGATAAAAAGCGAAATTATATTTTCTTGCTAACAACACAATTAAATTTTGCTGTTTCCATATCATATTACAAACATTAAAATAATAATAATAATATTTTAATTCCCCTGGTATTCCCCGTTAGTGGCGGTGTAAAAATATCCACTACCTCATAATATCGTCCCGTGGGTGTCGTAAGAGACGACACAGGTAAACAAATCAGGAGATGGGCAGCGGCATCTTTCTAATAACAACCAAAAAAAAACTGCTGTTGCCAACCCACTTGCCAAGTGTGGCATCTATTTGGCAATCTATTGAGGAGGCCTATGTTCAGCAATGGACTTTAATAGGCTGTAATGGTAATTCACCTGATGTTGCAGTTGTTGATGGCGGTCGACACTTATCATCAAAAATAAGAAACCATTGTTTGACAAGCAACTCTGATAATATTGAGCCAAATCGAACGTATAAACACTGTGGTACCATTTTATCACGTCGTTTGCGCTTCGCATATAGGAGCACGTCCTAACACTAAATTGGGACCATTGGCCATTTAGCGAGCTACGCGGTAATGCGGGCGCACAACGTTTAACTACGAATGCTTGCATTGAAGCACTGAACAGTTTTGTTGATAAACTTTAATACGATCTTATTGGTATAGTTATCACAACTATCGACTATATTAAATAAGAGATTTTATCATGCTGCAAGCGCATTATAGTGCTAAAATAGGCATTTGCTCTACCTAACTGGCCAATGATCAATATATCGCTTATTCGATATTAATCGCTTGTTAGCATTTATCGACATCGGTGATTGTTAGATCGGATGTTAAAACGGGTGTATCGTCACAAATACGCTGCAAATAGTAAAAAATAGATCACAAATACTAATTTATACTTTTTTTATTGAACTCATGCGTACATGTGCACATATTACTCGTAATTAAATATAACATGCACGCACGCACGCACTCACGGAAATTTCTTACAACTCAAAAAAAGTAATTTAAAGTAAAACGTTGACACCCCAGTGCACGCTTGCTGCCTGGCGTCAGAAATATGTGGAGAGTGTGACACTTACCCGGGCCCCTAGGCAAAGAAAGTCCTACCACCGGTACCACATTCAAACTTTATGCTCTATATATAAATCCGTCAAAAGAAAATTTTTGTGCAATGAGGAGTGTGGGACTTATGTGCTTGATATTTTTTGTTTACGTTCATAGTGATAATCTGAAATCATTGACTCTACTTGTCAAACACATAATAGTTTGTGGTCTAACAATCACACAGAGCAAAGAGATAGCCGCCGAAGAA
Organism: Parnassius apollo; assembly: GCA_907164705.1. Lineage (NCBI taxonomy): Eukaryota > Metazoa > Arthropoda > Insecta > Lepidoptera > Papilionidae > Parnassius > Parnassius apollo. The sequence goes on along the minus strand of CAJQZP010001196.1, from coordinate 155,790 downwards.
TTTGAAAGCGAAAACAGCTTGCCTAATATACAAAAATAATTATGCATAACAGTTGAATTTAAACCCCTGGATGACCACTAGTAATCTGTAAACATAAGTTATTGCATAAGTCTTTGCAATATTGCACAACGAAATGTAAACTCGGAAATGTATAACGGTTGTGTAAAATTACAAGTTGGTACATAAATTAGTCTGGAAAGCTTCTTATCATGCAGAACTGTTTTGTGGGTAGTATGATAATGACCGAGAATTTAAATATTACGTGTAAACTACTACATTGCGTATATTTTATGCGCCAAGTCCTTGGAGTAGATGTAATAAGCCAGAAGGCAGTGTAAAGTTGAAGCGCGGTGTACTTATTCTTCAAGAAAATATACATGATACAAGTTGATTAAAACTACTTTTACGGATTTTATCGCGTTTTACTTATTTTATTTTTAATACCTGACGTTTCGGGTGCTTTCCAGTACCTATGGTCACGGGGGTCCCCCGGGTGCTGGAAAGCACGCTAAACGTCGGGTATTAAAAATAAAACGCGATAAAATCCTTAAAAGTAGTTTTAATCAATGTATAGTGTTCGCGTAAATATAAGAAATCATTCTGATTGTTGAAGTTATTAGAAATGAACTGGGAAATTATGATTTCCTCCAGACTGAATTTCGGTCACAGGGACCGGTCTCAACGGCGACTAACCAGGAATCTGCACAGGACAGGATTATAGTGCCAGAGTGTAGGCGCAAGAACAGGTACACTCGGTCATCCAGATACTCTTTAATAACTCGTATTCGTCTTTGACTACATTGATGATGTTCTCATTTTATTTATATTGAAATCGTTTGTACAAGAATTTTAATTTTACCAAAATAATTGTTTAAAATTACAACAATACAATTGTTAAAAATAAATAAATACTTATTAAAGTGATTTTCACTTTTGTAATACCTTATGTAATATCCCAAAATTATTACTCATTTCAATAGTTTAAAAAAAATAGCAACATAAATATGACTGCATTATGGTTATGGTGGTGGTATGGTTATAAGGCTAAATTGATTAGCGTGGGTGAATTATTATATCGCAATATTAACCCGCTTGTCAAATAATTCTTCTGTAATGGTGACGTAAGAATATGCACTATAGTACGTGCCAAATCGAACTTTATTTTCAATATTATATAAGAACTTTATATTTATTCGGTGCATGCGGACCGGCCCAAAAAAAGTGACCTATCTCTGGCTGCCATTTTCACGTTTCTTTTAGAACGAACTGACGTAACGCGCATTTTGTTTATTTTAAAGGGATGAATTTGCAAAAGTCAATATGGTGATTATATTGATTAAAATATTTTCTTAATATGAAACTTTTATTAAATGAATTGCTGCGTTACTTACCATAAATTGAAATATAAAATATAACATATTTTTCAAAATGTACCGTAAGATTTTACGATGTTTATAGGAACCACAGACAATATTATTTAAGAAACAAAAAAAAAACAAAACATATGCTGACCTAGAAGTGCGAATAAAATCATTATTTAAATATTGCTATCACATCTAAATTGAGATTTTTTAAGTTATGCTTTTTGACACTCTGCTCATATCTGAGGTCATTATCCGTTTTTCTCAATTGATTTGGCACGTACTATACCTGCTCCTGCTCCGTAGCGCAGTGGCTTAGCAATGAGTTTTGACGCTGAGTCCCGCACGGAACAATTATTTGTATGACCTACAAATAACTGTTCAGTCTGTATGATTATCCTTGTGAAAGGCTATGGCGAACTCCCAAACAATATTTCGTTGACATTTTTTTGCACCTACAAATGAAAAATATAACGTTTGAAATCCTGAACAGTTTTTTCTTTAGTCATACTACTGCATAAAGTCAGGAATTAAAGATATTCCAGTTTGAACAAATTGGAAAATCGTAACAACAACAACAAATAGCCTATATAAAATCCATTTATACTTATTTAGAGTTAATTCCACTATGCTTGTATAGATTCAGAATGGAAGGAATTCTAAAATAAAGCATTAGTATATTAAAAAGATACATATTATCAGACTGATGACGTATTATCAGACAGAGAAAATACATATTATCAGACTAGGCTGTATGGTATAAGACCTTTGTCTGCCTTCATTGGCTAATCGTTACAATTAAAACAATTAGTTTTTTAGTTTTTTAATTATATAAGGTGTTATTTTTAGACTTCGATAGGCCATAAGCTTGATTATGTAAATTATTTTATTGATATTTTTAATGATGACAAAAGTTTATATTTCATAATTCCTTCAACAATGTTTTCGCCATTGTTTTTTTTTTTTTTGTAAACTGCCTTCACGACACAGGAGGAAATCCTAATATCGAGGTAAAGCTTTTATTAAAAAAAATACTATCTCCTGGCGTGCGTGTCATAAGATGCGACAGAAAAAACTAAAACCGGAGATAGGCATCAACATCTTCCTGATGACACATAAAATAATTAAAAAAACTGCGATTGCTAGACCGCCTATCAAGCGTGACAACTATAGCGACATATTCAGCAGTGAACTTTTAATTGGCTGTAATGAATAAATGAACGATCAAAAATGTCACCGAGAATATTACCTAATCTCCCAAAATTACCTGCTTTAACGAAAAATGCAAACAATTACGGCATGCGAAGACGGAGGGAGTATATACTACCAGCTAATTGTTATGATTCTCCAAATATAGTTCAGACTTCGATTTATAATATGATAAAACAAAGCAAAAATCATCTTTGATAACAATTTTCTCAATAATGCTTCATAGCAGCAAAAAGCTATTAGTTACGGATTAGGCAGCATGTCAAAGTCATCACAAGACGTGCTTTATTAATAGTCTCAGTTTTAACAAAATAAGTCCTTTAGTCGCAGTGCCACTTACTGTCAAATTCCATATTTTACAGTTTAGCTCCCATTTATTTCAAACAACTTCTTTATTGAAACAGAAGTTAGTTTACCTGAGACTACCTATAATTATTGAGCTATTATGTACTACGTACTAGAGGCGACACTGCATTCAGCTACTCTGTTCCATAATCCATTCAACTGCGGTGCTTACTCTGCATGCTCGCTAGGTGCTGGTAAATCAACACAACACGTAGCAACTACGTCTCGTGTTGATTTAAAAAAAATCCTGATAAAAATACGCCGTCGTGTGTACTAAGATATTGCACAAACAATTCAAGAAATGTCAGTAAAAACCAAGGAATTACTTTTCATCGGTTAATAAGATACTTAATCAATAAAAAAGTATTATATATTAATAATAAAACAAATTATTCCTAAGACGCCATCTCGTGTCATGGAATATAGATTATGAAATTAATTTGTTCAGATGCGACATTTCTGTGGGTACTTAAGTATAGGATGAATAAAAACCAAGGAATTACTTTTCATCGGTTAATAAGATACTTAATCAAAAAAAAAGTATTATATATTAATAATAAAACAAATTATTCCTAAGACGCCATCTCGTGTCATGGAATATAGATTATGAAATTAATTTGTTCAGATGCGACATTTCTGTGGGTACTTAAGTATAGGATGAATATATTATTATACACATTTTTTTTTTGTAGAAACGTATATAAACCATCGTAATTAGGCATTTTTTATATTTAAATCTGCTCATTATTCTTTTATTTTATTTCTAGGTTTTCACATTAAAGTCAAAGTGGAATAAATTCGTCCATTTTTAACTTTCGCATGCCCAGCATTTATTAACGACTCTTATTCTAATTTAAATAGATATATTTGTAATTTAATTGTTATATTAATAAGTTTTGTTAAACACACATTTAGTATGTTTTTTTTATATTTGACATAGACATTTTTTAAAATATTGAGATAAAAATATCATTAAAATAGAATTGTGATATAATATTATGTAATATTATATTAAATACTCAAATATAATATACAAAATAAATAACAAAATTTAAAAATTGTTTTCGATACATTTTACCCATTTAACAATACAATCTACTATTACCTACTGATAATTCTACCTATGTTTATTCTATGATAAAAAACCAACCGCGCGAACACAGAGTAGCGCACATTTTTTGTTTGAAATAGCTGTTCTAGTACGTAAGTACATATTACTTCAATGCCTATAATCTACTTTTAATATGAACTACTTTAATATAAACTACTGTTTATACTACTACATAAACTACTGTTACTAAATTTTATTAGTTTAATCTTCGATATATGTGTACTACGCACTAGATATGGCATTCCGAACACTCACTATGTTCAACTGAACTGCAATCCGTACACCTGTTATTGTGGCTTCCATATTCATGCAGTGCGGAGCGGCGCTAATAATAATTTTTATATTAAATTAGCACATATGCAAAATAAACGAAATATTAAAAAAGTTACTCGATTAACAATACAATCTAAATAAACAATTAGTTATTATGACGATTTTCGCGCGTTTATATCAACTGCGCATGCGCGACTACTGTTTCCCGCGCAGAGTAGTGCAAATTTTTTGTTTGGAATGGATTCTCTAGTACTTTAGTACATATAACTGTCACAAGTATTTCAAAATACTTAAAAGGAGAACTCTAATATACTGCTATGATTGTAAATTTATTGTTACAGAATAAACATTTAGAATTTTGAATTCTGATGCATGTTAGGACACCCTCGCCTATTATTTTTTTAGATATTATTTTTTTTATAAAAACCTTACCTCCATACTAGGGTTTTTCGTTAAAGTGGAGTTTATGTTAGTTTAACATAAACTAATAGGACTCCCTTTCTGCCTAAGAAGAGTCCGTCTGGGTAGCACCACTCTCTTACGTATTTTTGTCGCCAAATCCCTTGCACTGCTGTGATGAAGGGTAAAAAAGCCAGTATAATAACAGCATTCCGTCTTAGTTCTTAGAGATAACAACCTTGAACCCTTTTTTGTTTGAAGTTTTTTAACAAAGTCAGTCAGCACACTGAAAAGTTTAGTGTAAATAGTTCACTAATCAAAAGAGTTCTTTGAAAATTAAACCAGTGGTATTTCAAACTAAACTTAGCATATATATATATATATATATATATATATATATATATATATATATATATATATATATATATATATATATATATATATATATATATATATATAGACAGTGTAAAAAATACACAGTTTTGCTCACAATCCTTATCATCGCCATTCTTCAAAGATATATAAGGAAGAATATTTGCTATTGTTTATTCAGATTCTTAAGGATGTTGTACCATTGTGGCCTTCAAAACAATGAAAGCTAAAAAATTATACCTGCGGAGTTTTTTTTCCGGACGGACGAACCTCAATTCATAACGGTATTGACAACATACGTTGACAATTGACCAGCGAAATTTTGATTTCTTACATCGAAAAATAGTTTCCGACAAAGATACGCTTTGCAGCCGTCAACACATACGTGTTAAATAGCCAAGGGAGGTAATAAGCACACACGCAAACCGAGTTCAATTCCCACCGAGGCTAACTAAATTGCACATTACGTTGTACTTTATAGGCTGTTATTTCACTTCTTTGCTTATTAATGTCATCCTGGCGGGTTTTCAAAAACGACAATTTACGTACAATGAAAATATAGCGTTAGAGAATCCGTCACCACATTTCACCCCGTGGCTGTTGTGGAAGGCGACCATAAGATACACTATAATATCTGGCTTTCAATAGAAGATGGCAGTATAACTATCTGGTTTACACTAGATCTGTGTCGTTCGCGATTGATCGAATCTTTTTGATTCGATCGTAACATGTACACAAGCGATCGAATCATGGATCCTTAAAAAATTCGAGCTTATTTGAACCAATTGCAATGTGCCAAGATATACCAAACTATACTTTATTTGTGTATGTTTACATACATACTAGTACAATAGATTTTATATCCTTCGCTTATATACTATTCTATTTGAATGATTTTAGCCATCACCAGTTCAGCATTCGTCTGCATACAAACGAACTGTGAACTAAATGATCCAAATTTTACCTGATCACCATACGGGTCATGATCAGGTCATAATAGACCCGGGTCACGAGAAATGATCGATTAACACAAGTCTAGTTTGAATTAAACATAAAGCACTCACACCGGCGAAAGGAAGCAGCGTCACAGGTGCATAGCATTTTGTACTGCGATCGCTAATCCACCTGTCAAGCGGTATAATTAAGGCATATATTCTCTATAATAGTAGAGAGCCGTGTCAGCTCTTGGAATTGTGGAATTGTGAACTTTTACGGGCTGGTGATAAAGGAGCAACCCAAGATAGGTCTCTACCGAAAGTAATGAACTTCTATTGACTGTTACTTTACTTTTCATATATTAATGTCCTTCTTTCTTAAAAACATTGACAGAATATATTATAGTACCATAGTGTATACCAACTCAGAGGTATTCATTTGTCCTATCCTATCTGTGCTCGATGACGTAGTGCTAATGCGAAGATCGGCTACGAGGCAGTATCAAAAGACACAAGGATAAAGCACGACACAAGCAGACACAAATACCAAAAACAATGTGTATTTTGACAAAACGTTGACTCTGGCTTGGATGTGACCCCAGGACCCGCCGTGTAGTAGCCAGAAACAGAAACAGAAACAGAAACTTTTTTTATTCTATGTAGATTATAAGCAATACTTATTGAAAGTCAATTTTTTCATTTACCACTGGTTCGCAAAAAAAACTCTGTCCTGGGAAGAACCAGCAAGAAACCCAGCGGGACTATTTTTTTTTTCAAATAATACCCTACAATCATGTTTACAATTAACAACACAACACAAATTAGAAATAGCTTGGTAGCGATCACCCTTCCCAGGGGTTACTATCATCCCTAAATTCCTTAATATTATACAAACTTAGTTTAATAAAATTTTTGAACTTTGCGTATGACAAATTTTGTATATTTTCTGGGATTTTGTTGTAAAAGCGTATACATCGCCCCAAGAATGAGTTACCGACTCGGTGGAGTCGAGTTACTGGTACTACTAGCTTGTGTCTGTTCCTAGTATTTACAGAATGAATATCACTTATTTTTGCAAAGTTTATTAAGCTTAGCAAAAACTTCCTCCAAAATTTTTTCAAAAGTATATAAAGAACATGGGGGTCTGTAAACGCTCACAACAATGAGGTGCTCAAACTCAACACATGCTATTTCTACAGTTCGCTCAACAGAGAGGCTCACAATATCTTTACGTTCTTTCCATGATAATAATTTACTAACTAAAATTAAGGAACCGCCTCTTAAAACCGTTCCTCTATTGAAAGAACTGACCACCTGGTGATTACTGAAGTTAAACATTAAATTATGAGTTTCTAACCAATGTTCAGTAATACATAAAATATGAATATTGTTGCTATTTAAGAACAATTCAATTTCTAGCTCTTTGCCTATCATGCCTTGTATATTCTGATGCACCAGGTGTAAACAATTTTTATTATCATTTTGTGGAGTTATACAATTGCAACTATTAAGGATTTGTAAGCTACATTCTAAATTATTTAAATTATTGTAACTGCTAGAGATTACCTCTATTGTCTCATTTTCTAATTTAAATTACTTGGAACGGATTCCAAATTGCATGTCACATCATTATGCTGCTCAATAAGAGCAGATGTCTAGGTAGCCAAGTCCTTGCCTGAGTTAATATATAAATAATATGATAGCACATTTGCTATCTGTCTTAAATTATATTTGGATAGGTAATACCTATCATGTAGTCAAAAATTTCTTAATTAAATTATTAATGTCTATTTTTGCTATTAGTATAATTATTACAATTAAATGTCAAAATTAAATTATTGTTACATGACAAATTATTCATTATTAATTTAAATCATATCTTATTCTCCTGTGGCCAACCATGTATGTAAGGCAATGTAAACAAGATAATTTTATGTACATTTAAAGTATTGAGGTAATCAATATATTTTAATAATTGATTTTTGTTTACATTGCCTCTTCTCCCAACAAGAATTATTAATGTGCTATTAGGACAAAACTTACTTGCCAGGTAATCTGATCACGAAATGTTACGGGTAGGGGACGAATGAGAGCATCCCTTTTAGCACACAGATTTGTGATATTATAATTTATGGTGCTTAGTAGATTATTATATAAATCTATTTAATATTCGCGTAGCGATTAGCGACTACTATCATAATATGTTAATACCACAATGTTTTTGGTTACTTATAGTATTTTTTTATCCAATTTGTAATGTAAGAACTGAAATTCAAGCTTAGTTGAACTTAATTTTCGTTGTTATTTGAAACTATATCAAAACAAAGCAAAGCAATTTACATAAAGAAAGAATTACCGCAGGCCGCAAGACAATTGATATTACAAAGGAAATTTATATTACATTTAATCATTTTATATTGTATTTGTTTCACAAAGAAAATCACAAGCTAAATAAAGAAGCGTGATATAGACTTTTCAACTTCGTCTATACTGATTTCAATCAACAACTAATAAATTGAGAATTCAATATAAAAACTGTATTCGTCCAAGCCCGTTCGAACCAGCCCTCTTGTCTGCTAAGACAGACGAGAAGACTGGTCCTTTTCTCGACCAAAGACCAAGTATAGCCATTCAGCGAGAAAATCCAGCCAGTGTTCCTGGCTCTATATAAATATAGGAAGTAGTACTGTTTTATAATTTTAGTTTTGAGTTTTGATGAATGTAATACAATTCAAATTCAAAGAATCAGTACTATATGATATTTGCATTGCAATTGAATTGCGGTTCATTTTTTGTGGAAAGAATGATGTATTTGTAAATGTAAAGATTTAAATATATTATATACTACTACTTAAATATCTTTGGCCCCACACGTCAGGCACGTCTTTACAGACGTCTTAAGGATGTGACGTTACAAGACATCACGTAATCACATACACCACATCACGTTCCTAACGTTCACGCGCCTCATGGGCGACTTGACGGTTACTTGAGTGACAAAAGATATTTTTTGTTTAGCTGTGCACTGTTTCTGCCTGATAGACTAACTCACGCATTAATCAACGAAATGTGTGGCAACTATGGCAATCCCATCTGAGGCAATCTAGGGGACTCTGGTGTTTAGCTATGGAGTTTTAATAGGCTGTTATAAATAACGATTTCCATTACGCTAGACATACCTCCATTTAGAGTCATGGTAGCTTAGAGACTAGGCGTCACCCCCGATCCCCCCACACCAATGAAATTGTAAATTAGAATTATAAGTTCCTCGGTGGTGAGAGAAAATATTGTGAAGAAGCCAGCATCTTTGACTAATGAAAAAAATATTTCCAAGTTATTTGAACTCTGTCATCACGCATTAGGAATAGGCTGAAATTCCTTGCCTAATAACATCCCAGAAATAAGAGGAGGCCCGTGCCCAGCAATAAGACGTATTAAATAAGTTGTAACGTTAATTTTTTTTACGATAGACGTAAAATACTTACAATGGCGATGACTACCAGCCTCTATGGTGCGGTTCTCCACAATCACCATGGGGAACACAACAGCAATATGGTGTTATTTTACACTGGAACAATGTGTGAGCGTATTCCTTATCCCGTCGAATTTATTTATTATATTAATAATATTTTCACATTCTTAGATATAGGCTAAGTTGGTCATTGCTGCATAGTTAGATGCCACTACTACCGCATACATAGATTTGGGACCAGCATTTTATTAATGCGAAGGCTGTAGACTGTAATAAAACGCTCGTTGCAGTGATTTTATTTGCAACATATATAACTTGTGTAAATGACAGATCATGTCTGTTTTTTTAATTGGAATACCAAACTTTTTAAGTTCACTACCATTCTTGGTGCACAATTTAAAAAAACAGTTCAGTTCATTAGACAAAGAATATAATGTGCTAAAAAGCGTCCGTGAGAAAAAGTTAACTAATATTTATGTCTATCTCGTTATATTACCCTCTTTATGGCTCCTTCTGGAAATAACAAGAACGAAATCAAAACTTGTATATTTGTTTACTTGTATTAGTTTTAGAAATAATTTCCGCCATCTGTAGTATTAAATAATATGTTAAGACAAAGTACGAGTATTTTTCAGATATACAGTCAAAACTTATGGGTCTTATTTATAACCTAGGCTTATTGACTCATTGTAACTGGCAAGGCTAGCATATCTTTAAAGTAATATCAAAAAACTTTTTTCTTTTATAATTAGCGATGAGGTGAGATATTAATATGATTCCTCACAATAGAGATAATTTTTAAATGAAAAATATATCGTCAATTTGGTCGATAAACTTCTGTGTAACAGGTCCCTTGCCAACTCTGCTACTCACTTCTACTGCATAACTTTGCCTTGTCACTCTTTCCTCATTCATTCTTTCTAATTTTCTAAAACACAACATATATTTGGTCACAACATCTTACAAACCACACTTTTCTCTTATTACACAATTTCTTGTCCATCATTCAGAGTCACCCCTAACATACTTCCAATATCCTATTTCTACAGCACAGTCAAATCTGGCAACTTTACCAATAGAAGTAAACTTTGCCATAACGTTTTTTGAGATATGCCATTTTTGGGATGAGAATTTATTAACTAATTGACAGCATTGCTTTCGATATGGTTACATGAAAGTTAATTTTGGCATTTTATTATTACGTGGAATAGTGGTGGCGATTTAACCTACTTGTTCAATGCTCCAGAACTTTTATTGATTTTGTTTGCAATACTGTATGTATGTATCTCATACATACTTTACTTTACTTTACTTATCTTCACGCACAATCCCTAACGGGGTAGCCAGAGAGAACATATCGCCAAGTGTCACGATCCTTACATACCTCTTTCGCTTCTTTCAGGTTCATTAACTTCTTCATACATGCACGTCTAGGTATCCGAGTACTCTTGACCCTCCCCTCTTCGAGCAATTTGCTCACATGGTCTTCGAAAGTTAGTCTCGGTCTACCTCGACACCTTTTAATATTTACTTTCGCTCTATATATTTTCTTCACCATTCGGTCTTCACTCATTCTTTCAACGTGGGCACGTAAACCAATGGAGTACGCCCCTATCAATTTTTGTGACAAGGTCATCTTTCAATCCTGCCATATTGCGAATCTCTTCGTTTCGGTTTCGGTCGGCTATGGTAACGCCACACATTTTACGAAGAGATCGCATCTCCACTGCATTCAACTTGCTTTTATGCTTCTTCTGGCATACCCAGGTTTCGCTGCCATATAACAAAGTCGGTACCAACACTGCGTTATGTATTGCAAGGCGTGCACTCTTCACCACGCCTTGCCTTTTGACTAATGCATTCAGGGCACCATTGACTTTGTTTCCGGCAGCGACACGCCTATCCACATCTAAATCACATCTTCCATCCCGGCTGAAAGCACTCCCCAAGTATACAATTTCATATCTCATACATGTTTGTATTAACGTAATAATAATGGTTAGGACATCTAATATCACAGACTGAGGACCATGCTTTGTTGAGGCATTCCTTGGGGAGGCCTATGTTCAGCAGTGGACTTGTGAAGGGCTGTAGTGATGATAGTGATGACGGGCAGCTGTACACATCATCGTTAGAGCCACACACAAGTGTGGATAACTATCAAAGACCAAGTCTTATCCAACACTATCCCGATGATATTCCGGACGTCTGCAAACGTCTGAGTTGAATTTAAATAGTTCTTCAATACTCTCTTATAAACGGCGAGTCCCCCAGTGAGGATAGAATTACAGCGGGACTTCTGAAATCGTATGCAAAACCGATAATTAAAGTCCTTTAGAAGCTCTTCAATTTCGTCCTCCATGATGGCACTACTCCGGAGGCATGGAGCAAAGTGTGGTATCTTGTTCTTCAAGAAAGGCAATAATGCTGTCTTGAAAAACTAAATACAAATTTTCCTTCTGAGCCCCATCTACGTGCTGTTTTAGAGAGTCATTATGAATTGTCGCGCACGCAGACTCGACGATTTTCAGCCTCCCGAACAAGCCGGTTTTCGAAAAGATTTTAACACCATAGACCACATATATAACCTTCAGCAAATTGTACAGAAGATCAAAGAGTACAATCTGCTACCTTACCTGCCATATGTGGACTATGAGAAAGCCTTTGATTACGTCGAAATTTTGAAGGTGTTGCAGTCCTTTCAGCGTTGCCAAGTTGACTGTCGGTATATCGAAGTGCTTAAGGATTGTACAATTAGGCTACGATGGCTATCCGAGCACAGAACGAGAGTACGAAACAATTTCAACTGCAGAGAGGTGTAAGATAGGGTGACTTAATATCCCCCAAACTCTTCACCTTTGCATTGAAAGACATTTTCAAGATACTGGACTGGAAAGGATACGGTATTAACGTCAATATATAATATATATAATACCTTCGGTTTGCCGACGATATACATAGTACTTATAGCAGAATCGCCGGAGGACCTACGCACTATGCTCAATGCATTTAGTAGAGTCTCCTAACGAATATGTTTTAAGATGAACATGGAAGAAACAAAATTCATGTGTAATGTCCATCAGACCTATTCCATGTCATGTATGGTTGTAGGAAGCAGTAAGCTCGAAGTTGTTGACGAATATTTCAACAGCTTTAATAATTAAAATGGCTCTCTATACTCTTCAAACCGAAAAACAGCAGTACACGCATTATTGCACTACTGGCAGAAATAGATGAAAGGACGGTACCAACCAAGACTCCTAGGCAGGAAAAGTGTCCTACCATCTAGTGAGTCGGTAAAAGACCCTCCAGTTATCATCACTCACCCCAAAAAACATTCAACCCACAATAAACAGGCATTATGTTGATATTTTAAGCTGGTATTCTGTGCGAGCGTGACCCGCCCTGGTCGAGTCGCCCTATTCATATAGTAGCTTTACCAAATGTATTTATATTATTATTGTTCTTAAATTATAATTGTATTAAAATTATAGGAGTATTAAACACAGCCCGCTAGTAGCCATATAAATCGTTTATAATTATTACCTAGCTACATGTAAGGTATAAAAGAAACGCGCAAATTCTTATATTCCTTGAAAACTTTAATTTAAAGTTTGTTGCCAGCCGGTATTCTTAGGCAGTATTCGTACGAGCAAACTGCACTTCCTTGTAAGCTTATTTTCTTCACAGGGACTCGAAAATTTTCTTTAGATTAGTTTCTCTTGTTGAGGAAAATAGGAAGGAATAAGGAATAATAAGTTCGCGTCGCCTCTTAAATTGGAAGTCGGTTCTTTTATACGACGATTCTTACCGGCTCACCCCAACTGAGAAAATAGCATTGCGTTGCTTATTAGAATCTTATTTCTGTTGTTAAAACTTCGATATCGAGTTTTTACTTAAACTATGTTCATTTAATTTTCATATTTTTCCGAAATAATAAATATGTCTCATTATTTATTAATAATGATAAAATATAATTTGTAACAACGCTGTTTTTCAATAATCTTCATAAATATCCTCACTCCCCATGTTATAGAAATTATTATATTACGCAAAATTTGTATTCTAAGTTATAATTTATACTTCCGTGATTTCAATCATATTTCTATATCCCATATTTTTTTAATTTCAACTTGTGAGATGATCCTTGATACAACAGCATATCATTAAAGTAGTTACATTTTCCTGTCCAATTACATCTACAACAAATAAAATATCCATTACCACTAAAGAGTTTTCTTGAAAGAAGACTGTCCCTGATCTGATGGAACGTACATACTTTAAATCGTTAAAAGTCGGTCTCTCATGGAACAGTCTTGACTACAGCATTAGATCATCATTACGATTGCTTTTTTTTATCCAATTGCAACACGCATACCAGTCACCCTGGGGTAATTAGCATTCCCGTAGCCTTGTGGATATGCCGTAACACCATGGCCCTCACAAGGAGAATGACGGACTTGACTTTTTTCGCAGCCCATACTAAGAAGTATTATGCTACAGTTGTTTCTAAGTCATATATAAATGACATTCCCTTTGCGGGCATCGCGACGGACTGGGGGAAGCCCATCCGTAATCGGTACTTCGAACTATATGGCCGACCAATTTCCACTTCAGCTTACTGATCTGGACTGTGTCATTTAATCTGGTTCTAGTGCGAATATCCTCACTACGAAGTCTTTTATGCGGAGGATTCGTGCACAATCCTTTCTATACCTTTTGATATATTATTACCTTGAGCTTCTTTCAATACGGCAGGCATTTAAAGACCTTGTCTCAGGTCCATTCCATACTGTAGTAAATATTTAATTATTATTATAGTATATACTATAATAATAATGAAATATTTATTAGAGAATGAAATATTTATAAGAGGTAGAATTTTATTCAAATTTATATTTTCGGTGAATTAAAGAGCAGATAAGGAAATAAAGCTATAAAAACTTTGTTGTTAGCAAAGCAAAACTTTATCAACTGTAAGAACGCCTTTCAAAAATGTTTGTTAACATTTGATGTACTATTTTAATTTCTTATGCTTAAAACTAATAAGATAAATAATAATACCTTGAGTAATTTCGTATCGGAGCAAGATCAAAGAAAAAAGTTTAGGCACGTTATTTAACTTCTTGGAGAACCAAAATTGAGTGTACTTAAAAACTAAGTAGATTTGCATAAGTATGATAAGGGCGAATAAAGGTTAAAATTTTAAACAATAAGTTTTTGTAATCTATTTTTGTGCTATTTTATTATACTTTTTTTTAATAAAGTGCTGCTGTACAGGCTTCGGCACGAAATTAAGATTTCCATCATTTGTCGGATTTGGAGACCATAACACCTTACTTTTCTATAGTAAACTTTTATAATACACACAAAGAATTTACTGCATAATATGATTCTGCATACACACGTATATTAATAATATTTTTATATTCACCACGTGCGAGGCTATGGACCAAAATTTGGTACAAAAACCTGCACGTCTGAAAAATAAAAAATATTTCAAAGACTTGTAAACTTTGCCAGCGTCCATTATAGCAGCGTAGCAGACGTGGTTTCGCATTTAATGTGTCGAAAATGTTTCCTTATTTTTAACAAATAATTTTTTTTTGAACAAATTGCATTCATTTAACTGATAATATTCTGTATGTGACCTCTTTAGCTGAATAAGCGAAACAATTGTAATTATTGTTTATTACAAATTTTATTACGTGCATTAAAAAAAACGGTTTTTACTGAACTTTTTCCGAACCCTTATAATAAAAACCCCAGAACGCGGTTTTTATTATCCCTTTACGTATTAATCGAAATTTAGTATCAGTTAAGATTGGCATCAATATAATGGACATATTATATGATTCTTTGATTCAAAATTATCCCAGCAAACCAAAGAATTATTGTAGTAATTTTTATTCATTAATTTCAACGCGGATAAGCGCGGGTAAAACCCGAGGATTTTTATTTTAAAAAATTATTTATTACCATTATTTGGAGTAATTACACTGGACGTACTGTGACCAGTAGTCCTGTTGAACTTGAAAGCAGAGAACTAGTGAAGCATAAATAGTAATACTAATTAGCATAGCATTATATACGTTGTAGCACGAATGGGTCAGCTCGACCGGGAAATGACCCTACTCTAACTGAATACCAGCGTAAAATAGCAGATTAACGCTGCTGTGTTTCGTGTAGTGAGTGTAGAGAATCGGTGTCCCTTTTTACTGGAAATTAGGCATTCCATTCTGGTGACAACGCATCTGCATTTTCATTCGTAATCAAGGGTATATGTAGATGTCTTTGGGCTACAGCAACTACTTACCACCAGGTGAACTGTGTGCTCTTTTGTCACCCTTATCCTATTAAAAAGCATCGCCTAACATGCATAATGCTAGGCACTCAGACTCTTCTTTGCTTAAATCTAGCCGAAGTCAAATGTGCCCAACTTTGGGACAATATATAAAAAACTGACAATTTTTTTACAATTTTTGCTTTTGTTTTAAACATTTATTAATTTTAGTTTTTGAAACTATAAAAAGACACTCTTATTCATATTCATCCATTCCAAACATGACAGCCTTTAAATGGCCACTGCTAAACGTAAGCCTCCGCCAAAAATTGTCCCATTTTGCTATAATTGCCACGCTAGGATGGCAGGTTGGCAACTACAGATTTTTTATGATCTCGAGTTGTTATCAGGAAGTAGCTGTAGCTCATCTCCTGTTTCAGTTTCCCTCTGGCGCCTCTTAAGACACCCACGGGATTACAATATAGGATAGTGGATATTCTTACACCGACACTACACAGTTCATTATTACTCCTCACTCGCGTGGTATTTAAGAATCTCTTTTTTGTTTTCGTGACGTAATACCTGATGACGTACTACTTGTGTTCATCAAATAAAAACTCATGACATGTACCGTTACCTGCTGTACTTAAATCAAGTGACAAGTATTTAGCTCTATTCTTTCTTTTTCACCTTATTATTCTCTCTGAATGTTTTACAGTTTGGTTCCAATATGGCGCTAACTCAATCCGGGTATACACTCGCCCACATTTTCACGGTTCATTGGATATAAAAACAAAATGGCTCTTTTAAAGGGATTGAAGAGCCCTTTTAGCAACTTTGTTCAATTTCGAACCGATGTCGGCCAGCTAGCGTGCATGTTTCAGGAAACATTAAATTAAAGGTTGGGTATGGGTGCAAATCAGATTAACAGGAAACAACAAAACCAATGTTAGACTCGGAAATTATTGTGTCCATATAAATTTACAGGCTTACCTATACTATTATTATGTTCTTTATTACACTTCTAATGTATATATACTCTTCAACAAAACGTAGGTTTTCTCTCATGATTGTCTCATAGAATTTGTCAATAGCGATGTCCTATTGCTTTTCCCTCTTTCAGTTCTTGCGACACCCATTCGATGGAATAGGGTAGTGAATGTGGGTGGTGATTAATTGTAACATCGTAATATTATTTTTCAACTTACGTTATAAAGCAATACAGGGTTATTTTTCAAAGAATGGCCAAATTTTAAACTTATTTTCAAATATATAAATAATGACATACCGATACTGCAGTTTTTGAAATACGAGTAAATAATCCACTTTATTTGAAATTATCCCAAATTGAATATGATTTATGGGTGACAACGTTTTTGTCCCTTACAAATGTGTGCGTGCGCAGTAAAATCAGTTTAAATAATGCTATCCACGCATTTTGAATTTAAAAGATAAAAAGGACAGAACTTTTGAGACCATTTTGCATAATATGTTACTTATTCTGAACCTTCCATGCAAATTTGGTCGGTTATTACAAAATAACCCTAGATATTATTTTAAATTAAATAACCACCCCAAGAGTCGACTGGAACAGAATGCCTACAACGTTAAGTGCGCCTTTGAAAACCTTTTTATGTAGTTTAACACAATAATATATAAACAAATAAGAATAAATGAATCAATAAATACTTAATTTTATTAATATTTTTAAAAGTTTCAAAGATATTTAAAAAAATACTTAATCACGCAAAAATGACCAAACGGATAGTCCGTTTGGTCATTTTTTGCGTGAACAAATTTTGGAAAATATACTTCTTAATCTATACCAATTATACTTTTCAAAACGGTTATATAAAAGTTACCTCAGAAAAATGAACATACATGCGTTTCTGTTTCACCGCGCTAAATGTATATAAAATGCAGCCGCGGATAAAATATAGTTTTAATTTATAATATATCGTTAGAAATGCATTTTGACATCTCTTAAGTATCATTACTATGCAGTCTATCAAAAGTCTACTACTAGGCCTCTACCATAGAATATCCCCCGATGAGGCATCGGCGGAATTTTGCAATAGTTACCTTATCTGGCAAGCGTTGCCCATCTCCAGTTTAATTTTCCTCTGTCACCTCTGGCAACCGCAATGTTTTATTACTTTGAGTTGTTATCGGGAAGATGCTGCTGTACGTTTTCTTTTGCATTTTCCTCTGTCACCTCTTACGCCACGCACGGGACTATATGTGGTAGCGGATATATACCACAGGGTGAACTCAGTCGCCCAGCTACCTAGCTCAGTTTGTACAGCATGAGACTCTTTCTGAAGTGAGTTACAATAAATAATTTGATAAATTTTAAAATAAACGTCCATAAATCTTTATTCAGATTATTATGGACGCCACACACGGTCAGTTCAACTGATCATTCCAACCGATCAGTTCAAATTAAAACTGTTGATATTTTTTAAAATATTGAATTTTCGATATATCGATAATTATAAATATATCAATATCGGAGTGTTATATTACAAGTTTATTTATCAATATATCGAAAAACCAACATTTTAAAAAATATCATCAGTTTTAGTTTGAACTGATCAGTCGGAATGATCAGTTGAACTGACCGTGTGTGGCGACCATTATTATCGCGTTTGATCTCAGACATGTTTAGAGATTCCAAAGTAATCGAAAATGTTGTGATTAACCTTAGTAATTTTTTTAAACTACTGACTTTCCTCAAACAAGTAAAGTAGAATAAGTGTTTGTAGTGAAGGTCTAGATAATAATTGTTACGGGTCTGGATGTTTGTCCGTATACAATTTATGTATGTAATACGCTCCCACGGTACAAAAGAAATTCTGGCGGTTACGTTTTAAGTAGATTACAAATAAACTCTGGGCTATATGAGCTCTATAGTATTCACCGATTTCTCGGAACCTATTAACCCACCGACAAAAACCATATTATTGATTAGTTTTTTTGTTGTATAGATTTTAGTTCTAGGGTAGTTCTATTAGTTTAAAAAAAAAAACAGCACAGCGCACTGTGGTATGCGCAGTGGTCCGCCGCCGCAGAATCAACATCGGCTGACGCTGTCTCGTATGGAAGCGAGACATGTGTCGTATTATTGTCAACGGTGTCTTTCCTAGTGCACCACTGCTGGGAGTGGTCGTGCTGGGATTATTTGTGACGGGGATGTGCATGCAATTGAGGGAGGGCGGTAGGTGCTCTTTAAACTAGGTAAGACATCATTTTATTTCATTGAACGGATATGGAC
The DNA here is from genome assembly GCA_907164705.1 of Parnassius apollo. Lineage (NCBI taxonomy): Eukaryota > Metazoa > Arthropoda > Insecta > Lepidoptera > Papilionidae > Parnassius > Parnassius apollo. The sequence continues at coordinate 136,756 of CAJQZP010001196.1, read as the reverse complement.
GAAGTAATTCTTTCCAACTTTAATATAATGGATTTCCGCAAAGTATCGTTTGATTCCGTTATTTATATTCTAGTTGATATACACATTGAATTCGTTTTGTAATTTTTATTAAAACTTATATAACAAAAATTTCGTATGGTGAGTGTAGAAATCCGGAAACCCTTTTTTACTGATAATGAGTCATTCCATCTTAATCCTCACGGGTAACAATGCATCTGTGTTTTGATTCTTAATCGAGGATAAATGTATGTCTATGGGCCACAGCATACAATTACCATCAGGTGGAGTGTGTGCTCGTTTGTCACGCTTATTCTATAAAAAATAGACTAAGCATGATGTTATTTTTTTATTAAAAGTTTGAATCTTTTTTACTGGTCTCCTACTGTTTTAGAAAATATTTCAAATACACAATGCATTATAAACCGAGAATTCCGTAGTCTGGACCAACTGATGGATGAATACAATTGCCGGAATGACAAAGCTTTTTCGTTTTTGATCAATGAAATCTGTAAATATATTCAATAAATGAAAAATATTTTGAACTATTACGAACAATCTAACAGGAATTTAATTTAGCAACGTTGCTTTGATCGGGTTTACAGCTGATATATGTAAAGGCTTTATTAGAAAACTAATATTCTATTCGATAAAGTTATACAAAATTATCGTTTCTCAATTAGTTATTTGTTTATTTTTAAAATATTTATCCATATAATAGACATTAACAACAATAGACGGTACTTCATTATCGTCATAATTAGCCTCAGTGGCAGTGTCTGATTTAGAGTTCCGACAAGTCTAGGCTGCAATGCCCTCCACCCTCCTATTGTCCTATTCTGTCTGAGTTGCCCGGCTCACGAATATATTTACTAGATTTTTATATTTTACTAGCTTTCCACTATGCGGTTTCACCCACGTTAAATAAAATTTTCCTGATATTACTATCAGGCTAAAAGGCTAAATGTCGACCATTATGTCGACCATCATCCATGTACAACGGCAATAGCAGAGAAATGACTGGTGCGTTGTCGGTCTTTACAAAAGGAGTAAACTCGTTTTTTGAAGTGTCTATGTCTATGTCTTATCGGTCCGGAGAAAATCCCCGCTGGTAGATGATTTCAGAAAGAAGTCTTGCGAGGATAAACACGCCTAATAAATAGCACAGTCGTTGTTGTTAATGTAGCGTGAGTTTTGTCTTAATATGCGTTGGTGTAAGGCTGCTGGAATAAATCCGAACAACGGCTCCAAATACTCCCCATGGAAAATGCGATAGAAAATGAAATATAAAGCAACATCTCTACGCAGCGATTTTGAATCGAACCAATCAGAAAGAACTCGGTCGGCAACGATTCGTGCTGGCACTGGGATGCCCCAGTCCACAGAAAAGAATTGTACTCCATGTGAGGGCGAACTTGCGCCTTTTAGAGGCCAATTTAGCCGTTTCAAGTGACCGCGGAACTAAACCTCATTCGATATATCATTGCTGAGGATTCCGATGCTAGTGGCTGACGCAACAAGGGGAGTGCCTTAAAATTGAGGAGATACGACAAAGGCATTCATTAGCATTAAACGTGTCTTGTGTCTTCTAAAGTTTAAACAGGACTACACTCATCCCGAATCTGAGATTTTGTTTATTAAACACTCGGCTTCAGACAAAAGTTTGTTCCGATACTCGATGACGTGTTCCCGAGAAATATAAGCACGGCTGGTGTAAAAAGCATCACCCGTGTTAAACATTATCAGTAACAGCAGCATAAAATTTATATACAGAAGAAACAGCGTAAGCGATAGCACTAGCATTAATAGGCTCGTAGTTGGAGTATGCACCATCTACTGCAACCTTTATGCTTCGATCTGCGAGGAAGTAAGGAAGCTTCTAAAGAAGCGCTTTGTGTCAAAGGCCGTTGAACGCCTTCGCTATTTCCAAGGCCTCCCACTTGGACTCTACTACTTCCGAAGTGGTGTTTATAAAGGCAAGCTCGGCACCGCCTCGCTCTTTGCATCCTGTGCTCCAGCTTGGTTAGCCTGTGGGTAAATCAAGCCATGCTCTCAGGTCTACTATTAAATTTAGGCCTCCCACAAGGAGTACCAATGTCCTGGCTTCTTTTTTATTTATTTATTTCTTAAGACATCTATCCTTACAGGTCAAATCCAATGCGATAGAGTTCTCTTTTATATTATAAACTAAATCTTACACTACTAATATTAAAATAAATGTAATGATTTCTTAAATTTACGCGAACAATACACATTGAATAAAACTATATTTACGGAGTTTACCGAGTTTAATTAACTTATTTTTAAATTCCCAACGTTTCGGATGCTACAGAACACCCACGGTCATGGGGGGACTAAGATGTTTGACGTCCCAATGTCATAGTTAGCCCGTCTACCTTCAGTTTTTTTAATATTAATTTTCGGTCCGATCTACATAGAACGAGCTTACGCTATCTTGAAGTCTTGCAGTTGTATGCTTGGGTTTAGGTTTAATTTAGTTAATTATAGGGTCCCAAGCAGCTCCCATTCATCTCTATTGAAATTAGGATTTTTTTTTAATTTCAATAGCCTCGCGTATCATCCTTGATCTGAATCCCGATTCGTAGGAATCGGTATTCTTTTGCGAGGATTTGTGGTTTATCAAATCTGATGTAATGGTGGGGACCATTTTAAGCATGTTCACATACTGCAGACTTCCCGGAGCGTCGGTGCTTTACGTCATCATGACGTCATCATGTCATTACGTGATCACGTTAAATATAAAGATATCGAGGAATAAAAATCAGGTTGATGTTAAGCGATTAAATCTCTAAGAGTATTCAAAAACATAGTCGTATAGAAAATTTTCCATTTTTTTGACTTCGATTAAAATACTTAATTCCTATATCTTGAACGATTTTTAAAAACAAATAACTCACGGCTGCTTTATGTAATTAGAATGCAAACGTACACCAAATGTTTTTAATTTAATATAATTTTATTTCAGTTCAAGGGTCTTAATGCGGGTGAAGGAATTTAGCAAAAGAAAAAGTGTCACGTAGACAATAAGTGCGATTTTCGCAAATGAGCTGCTCAATATTCAAGAGGCAAACGTCTTTCCGTAACAACAGAACAAATTCGAAAGACGGAGTATCGACAGCGGACGGTCCTTAATGTAATTATCATAATGGCGACCAATAAAAGAGAGGTTCGGAATTCGTGACTCAGCTTTAAAAGGTACTATCAAAGGTGCCTAAGGCGGAAAACGTCGCATCTTAATTAGCACCCTCCCCAAAAAGGGTACTCCGATCGAGGTCTCGCCTAATCACATTACGTAGTACGAAAGAGCTCATGATAAAAAAGGCCGAAACAGATTTGCATGAAATGTCAATGTTGATTAAGTGATTTTCGCGGAGCTAAAGAAGTGTCCCGTTAAGATTATTTAAATAATTTAGAATGGTAATAAGCGTAGTGTTTTAGCATAATTTGCTAAACTAAAATATTGATCAGATGAAGTTGATAAGCAACTGTCCTTTTACTTTGACGTATTATTAAGTTCTCGGATTATATTAAGCCCACATAAGAGAATAGGAGCGGTATTTCTCTACTAAAGTCATATAACGTAAACCACAATCAGTAGTGCACCCACTGTGTGTATCTTATGAAAGTTAAATGGATAAATTACAACGGGTGTGTTTACTTTTACTAATTTCAGTCACTTATCAGCAGTAAATTCACTATTGTATTCCAGTTTTGTTTGGGTGTTAATTGTGGATAAGAAAAATAGTCAGTATACGGTGAAAAATTTCACTTCAGTTCTCAACGGTATCAATACGTCATTTATAATTTATTCAACGTTGTCGTTGTGTCTATGGGCTGTAATCGTGCTGTAGTAGACCAAAGTTCTAGCAAGTACTGTAAGTAATATTAACAAGATTTTACTTAACCTTACCTTATATGAAAACAAAGTAAGACTTAATAAAGATCTTGAATACCTAATGACACTAGGAAACCACTACACTACACTACACTACACTACACTACACTAGGAACTAATAAGCTTTGTATGTTTTCCTTAATTTAATAAATATTCATTATATCAATTGATTTTATTTTGTTATAATAAAATTTTTATAAATAACGAGTACTCGTTACTGAAAAATTTGAACCGCGTTTATTATGTAACTTAACTAAGAAAATTCGATCGTTTGGCTATTCACTACTACTTACGTACTACATATTTTTCACAATGATTGCTAAATGACATTATGGAGTGAAAAAAGTGGAGTAAAAGTAAGCAATTCCTCTCACAAGTAGAAGTCACAGAAATGTCCTTTTTTCAGATGAAAAACAATTGCGTTTGAAGCACTACTAGAAACAAAAACACAAATTGTATGTTTACAGCTCTAAAGCTTCAAATCTTGTTGGAAAATTTCTACGCGATCATCATCCTGCATCAATCAATGATGGATGCATGGATGCCCAGAAGTCACAAAGCTAAATTACAAAGGCTTCAGCCAAAGTTTATCAAGTGACAGCTTTAGATCGGGTAACATGAGCGTGAAACCTCTCGGTGATAACGTTACCATTACGGAATAAAGTCACAATATATATATATATATAATCACAAATAATATATAGTAGTTTAACTATATATGTGTATTGTATCTCTCTCTGACGCTGTGACTGTTTTTAACTGTATTTGTAATGTACCCCCAACTTCTGTGTTTCTCCAGATATTGTTATAACTTTTAAATTTTTATATTCTCATGATATGTGAATTTTTGTATTCTTAATGAGAATAAAGTTCTTAAACCATATGTCCACTGCTGAGCTTAGGCCTCCCCCATAGATCATCTCATAGGGACCTATTTGCCTTAACAGCCACGCTTGGTAAGCGGGTTGACGACCGCAGTTTTTTATTTTTGTCTTTATTTTATTAGGAAGACGCTGCTGCCCATCTCCTGATTTGTCTTCCTCTGCCGCTTCTTACGACACCCACGGGATGATGTGGGGTAGTGGATATTCATGCACCGCCACTAAATGGTAAAAGCTTTTTGAAAACGTACCGTTGACTTTCCAACAAGCCTCTGGTCCTGGTCTAAATGCAGGAACAACTCACACCAGCCTCGAGAACAATGTTCAGGACTTCATCAGACGTAAAGATTTACCCTCGTCCAGTCCAGACTTCGTTGGACTACACATTTTGGTCAGTCCTATAGGACCAAAAAAAAGTAATTCTAAAAAATATAAATTTATTTATAATATACCAAATCATTTATGATATATATTGCGTCACCCCAATATTATAAAATACGGGCCAATTCCATTCGAATCTATACTGTTGCATCGCTCAGGCGTGAAGTCTTTTATATTTGGAGTCACGTGTCGACCAACGTCCAGGAAACCGACATCAACGTATGTATTTGAACGAATCTAATGCACTCAAAACCATGCGACATTTGAACGTGGGGCGAATAGGGTGCGGGAGATGAAACAAAGAGACCGAATAAAATGAATTGAGAAATACAGTGTATTATTTGCGGAAAAATCAATGGCAAAAAGCTTCCGATGGTGCGAAGCGGCGACAGGAAGACGGATCATTATTATTACTGTCCACAACCTGAATGAAAGCGTGTCGACTTGCTTCCGTGTTGCGTTTCCTTTTCGTCCGAATGATGACTTTATAAAAGATGTTATTTAGTTTCGACGTTCACCCCTCTTGTTTATTTGTAATTGTTGAACTATTGATTAATTGAAATTGGTCTGAAGGAAATTTTTTACTGAAACTCGATTTTCATTGCCGGAAATAGTTACGAATGAGTGCACCGTATCATAAATAATATGCGATTATATTATTGTGATTATTTACATATCACATCACCAACAATTTCATAAATTTTTTAAGGATTAAGATACCGATAGGATCATTATCATCCTAGAGGTCTAAGATGGGCTGCCTCATTATCTATACAAATAGAATCGAGTATCCCCTTCTCGGCAATATGAGACAGCAGTTTTATTATGCATTTGAATTTTATTTTCTAATTGAACGTGACATATCGACCATAGCTACAGTTAGTGACTGCCTCTTTAGTCATTAGTTGTAAACGCGAATGACTGACTTACTGAGATTTTCTGTCAAGAAATTCTCAGAAGTTACCCGGAGTCAGGAAGTTGTCGGTGCCTCACACCATGCCTCGGAATCGCAAAAAGTGTATGTATGTAAGTGTACACTTACTACTGTCAGAACACTATAATCCTGTCCTGCGCTCATGGCTAGTATCTGTTGAGGCTGGCCGCCGTGACCGAAATTCGGCCTGGAGGTGATTTGAAGCGACAGTAGCCTAATGGCAGGGCGCGGACCGCGAACTCAAAAAGGTCGTGGGTTCGAATCCGCCATTCGACTACTGGCGTGAACCACTTGTAACACAAGCAATTTAAGCTTACTACGAGTGGTTAAGGGGAATATTAGTAATGTTTATATAATTGATAATATTCTTTTTTTTTAAATAAAAAATAAAAAAGTATGCACAATGTATCTTTGAACACGACCAACACAAAAACAGTCCAAATCCATGATGATATTATCTCCCGTTTCAATATGATATAAACTTGTATGTCTATTTACTCGTAATTTAAGCATATACGAAATACCTCAAAGGTATGGTCCAGTGCCTGAATTTAAGAAAACGGTTCTATTTAAACTCTACAGCCGCATCCTAATGGTCAGGCCCATTATCCATCCATTACAGCCTATAAAGTTCTCTGCTGAATATAGGTGCGATTATGCCATACATGCCGCGCTCATTAGTCAGATTATCAACCGAGTTTATATTATTTTGACTTGTTATTAGGAAGATGCTGATGGACGATATCTAATCAGATATTATTTCATATTGCTCAAAGTCGCTCATTAATATATTATGTTCACGTTTAGAATATTTTTCCATTTCGTGATCCAACAAAAGTTTTTTTATAGAAGAGGAGGGGCAAACGAGCATGCGGCTCACCTGATGGTAAGTGACTACCGCCACCCATGAACAACTGCAACACCTGGGTTGCGTGCAGGCAGGTGCGTTGCTGACCTTTTAGAAAGAAGTAAGCTCTTTTCTTGAAGGTCCCTAAGTCGTATTGGTCCGGAAAAATCACCGGTGGTAGATAATTCCATAGAGAACGTACGAGGTAGAAAATTGTTAGTTAAACACACAGTGGTGGACCGTCAAGCATTCAGCTCGTGTGGATGGAATCCTGAATTTTGATGCGATGTATGTTCGTGAAATTTGGCGGCTGGAATTAATCCGAACAATTCCTTAGAGCACTCCCGTGATAGATGCGATAGAAAATGCAAGTGCCATCTCCACGCAGCGCCAGAAAATCAAACCAATCAGAAATAACTCGATCTTCGACGTTTCGAACCTCTCTGCGCTGGATACGGTCAAGTGCAAGGAGCGAGCACTGGAGTAACCTGGCCCAGAGATGAGAACATTATTCCATGTGAGGCCGAATTTGCACTTTATAAAGTTGCTAGCGATGTGCCGACATGGAATACTGTACCGCTTAGCAGAGTACGTCAAGATTTTCACTGGCTCATTTGGCCTTCCCTTTCTAGTGATCATGAAACTTTACACTATTCGATATGTCGATGCCGAGGCCTATGCCTATAACTCGTGCGGCGCGGGAGGCATCCTACTATTCTGTTTTTACTATTAAATACAGAATAGTAGGATAATTCCCGCCCCGCACGAGACTTAAATACCTACTGTTGCAGGTTTGTAACTGACTTTTTGTTTAACAGCTTGGTCTCATTTATTTTTATAATATTTACTTGCATAATAGTACTTATGCATCATATTTGTTAATCATTTCTTTAGTTTCCTCTTAAAGAATCAATGTTTGTCAAAAACAACTCCAGCTTTATATTACAACAAATAACAAATAACTAAAATACCAGTAAATTGACAATGACCATATGGTGTCTGCTCAGATTTAATGTTTAAAATAAATTCGATCTGATGTGATATGACAATTAATGTACTTATGTGGTATGTATCTATGTATGGATATAGTTATATAAATAAATACATACATAAAACAAACAACAAACACAGCGTGTGTGGCCTGTCACCCAGAGGGGAAGGCAGAGACTACAGACTTCCATTTGGCACGATCCTGACACACCTATCTCGCCTCCTCCACATCCATATACCTACGCATACATGCTCGTCGGTTAAGGGTAATCCTAATTTGATCCATTTTTAAGATATCGCCAATTTGGTCGATAAACTTTCGCCTAGAACGTCCCTTTCCGACTCTGCCGGTCACTTCTGCAACAAAAATTTGCTTCGTCACTCTTTCTTCATTCATTCTTTCCACATGACCAAACTACCGAAACATTCCTTTTTTAATCTTAGTCACAACATCATCTTGCTAACAACACTCTTCTTTTATGATAAAGACATAAAGACATAAAGACATTTATTCCGACACTTCAGATTACAATACATTTTGAGAATAAGAATAAAATAAAAAAAATAAAAACACAAGAAATTTAATCCACATTTTCTCACCCTGTCACTCAGATTCAGCCCTAATATACTCCTTAACGATCGCATTTCTACTGTGTTTATTCTACTCTCGTGCTTTTTTTGCCACACCCAACTTTCACTGCCATACGTTAAAGTAGGGACCAACACAGTATTGTGAATTGCCATACGTGCCTTTTTTGACACATTCTGACTTTCCACAATAGAGTGTAGGGCCCCATTTACTCTATTTCCTGCGTTCACTCGTCGTTCTAAATCCTTATCATATCTCCCATCTTTTCGAAATACGCATCCCAAATATACTAATTCATCTACTCCTCTTCTATTCTTATTTCACATATCGTTTTACTTTGTTCTCTTTTAAAAACCATAACTTTCGTCTTGCTTGCGTTCACTTTCATACCCCATTCTTTTAATGATCTGTTCATTAATGTAACCATCATTTGTAACTTGGCTACCGAAGACGCAAAAACAACTTGAGCATCGGCGTACAAAAGATATTTGACGGTTACCTCACACATTCGTAATCCGCATTCTTCAACTTTAAAAATTTTCAAACAACTGTCCATACTAGCTGAACAGCTACGAAAAAGCCACACAGCCTTAATGGATGCCAAATCAGTCCGAGTAGACCCAGTTGATCTTAACACAAGCACTGGAGTCCCTATAAGAGACTTTAATGCATTTACAACCCAGCGCTCAACGCAAATTTCAGTGTTTGCCATAACACATGCCTGTCCACTCTGTCATAAGCCTTTTCCAAGTCCATGAATGTCCAAAAAACTTTTTGGTTTTTGCCCAAAAACTTCTCCGCGATCATGCGTATGGAAAAGACTTGGTCCGTACATACTCATTTCCTTTCTAAATCCCACTTGCACATCTCAAAATTGTCCATCAGTTTCTTTCATGAACCTTTCAATTAGTACCTTAGCATACAATTTTTCCACACTGCTAAGTAGGCTGATTCCACGGTAGTTTTTACATTCCTGCTGTCACCCTTTTCCTTTATATATTAGGACTATCACGGCTTTGCACCAGTCTCCCGGTACCCGTAGCAGGCCTGCCACTACTTCCTCTCCAGCCCTGACCATTTCGAGTGAAACTCTATCATATCCGGCTGCCTTACCTGCTTTCATGCTTTTCATTGCTTTCATTATTTCATCTACGCTTATCTCCCTATCTCTTTCCTCTTCTTTCGGAATTTCTTTTAGTTCATACGTCGTCTCCTCACTCATAAACAGGCTTTCAAAATTTTCCTTTCATATCTTTAAACTCAAAACTTCATCATTCAAAATCATTGACTTATATAATCATTGTTCAGAATATAACCATTCTCGTCTCTTATAGCATTCATTATAGGCTGTTTTTTGTCTCCCCTGGCAGTTCTTACAAGCTTCCAGAACATTTAAATGTTTACATTCTTATCCGTTTTTTTTGCTTTTTCCTTTCAACTACTTTTTTAACTCTCTTATTTAGATATCTAAAGACTGCCTTTTTTCTTTCAATATCGTCGTTCGAACCGCCAGAATTACCATCCTTTGTTGCTAGTAAATCTATCCATGCTCTCTTCTTTGCTTCAACTTCCATACATACCTCAACGTCCCACCATAACGTATTATTTTTCCTTTCATTCGTTCTTACTGACACCACATATTTCGGTAGTTGCAACCACTAAACCTTTCTTAACATTTTGCCATACATTCTCCAAGTCTAACTCATTCTTACATAATTCATCCTAACCACTTTTATTTTCTTTCAGTCTACATCTGTACTTATTTTTCTCACCTTTATCGTTCCTACGTTGGACCCCCGGTAAACCCTTGTATCTAGTACTGCACTCCTCATTAATATAAATATAAACAATTAATAAAAAGCTAATTTAATTAAACAAACGCATATAACTATTTATTTTGTAAAAAGATAAAATAAAACGAAAAAAGACTACTAGCAAAATTTTAATATATTAAAATTCAACAGTCTCAAACAAAGGTGATTGCGGAGCGCGGCGGTGGACTTTCATAACTCGGCCTGATCTTCCCGACTTAGCAAGAGTCATTTTATGCGTGCTGTGGCTCGTGCGTACGAGTCCGTAATGGCACTTGAGAAGCACACATTAGCGGCATTCGGTATATTTCTTAGAACATAGCTTACTATTTTGTTTTTACTATGGCCGAGGTTTTTGTTTACATTCGGTTTTGGACATTCCGATACTCACTGAAGTAACAAGGGGAGTGCGTTGAAACTGAGGAGTTACGACAAAAGGGTCCCTTTTAGCGGTAAACGCGCAAACTTGTGTCTTCTGGAGATTGAACTGGACTAGATTTAGTCGCCCCTAGTCCGAGACTTTGTTCAACAAGGACTCGACTTCAGACACAAGTTTGTTCCGATACTCGGTGAGGTTTTCCCGAGAAACATTGGCACTGCCGGTGTATAAACATCACCAGTGCTGTCGTCCGCATAGCAATGAATGTTAGCGGTTTGCAACATATCATTGATATGCAGAAGAAACAGCGTTGGTCAAGTAAAATCTAAATTTTTACCCATAATTTTTTCTTCTTTAATATAAACAAATAGTTATAAGCTTATACATAGCATGTACTATCACGCCTGTCACTCAGGCGGGTAGGCTGAGACTGCTGACTTCTACGGCACTATCCTGGCACGCTTATCTCGTGTATTTCACATCTATAAATCTACGCATATATGCTCGTCGGATAATCATCATCATTACATTATTACAGCCCTTCAGAAGTCCACTGCTGAACATAGGCCTCCCGCAAGTAATGCCACAAAGCACGGTCCTGAGCCACCTGCATCCATCGACTTCCCGCATAGATCGTCACCTAGTCTCCAGTGGGGGATCGCCCTACACTACGCCTACCGGTACGAGGCTGCCACTCGAGAACCTTTCTTCCCCATCGGTTATCGGTTCTTCGAGCTATATGTCCGGCCCATTGCCACTTTAGCCTACTAATCCGTTGGGCTATGTCGGTCACTCTGGTTTTACTTCGGATATCCTCATTTCTGAGTTTAAAACGCAGAGAAACTCCGAGCATAGCCCTATCCATAGCGACCTTGAGAGTCCTCATACGGCCAGCAGTGAAGTAAGTCATCACTGGCAACACGCACTGGTTGTACAATCTAGGATACTCTTAATTAGGCTCATCTTTTCATCTCTTTTCTTTCTTTTAAAAGACTTTATTAAGCCATTACTGAATATAGAGGGTTTTTTTAGAATGGGCCAGATACATTTACCTACACGGGCCACGCTGGGCAGATGGTGTACCCTTTAACTAGTCAGTAAGATTTAGGTGCAACATTATTTGATTATTTTTTCTCCATCAGTTGGTCATAGGAGCATTTTTATCTATAATATAAAGTGTATGTTATATGTTGAAAAGTGCCTTATGTAAATGAAGATTCCACTTGGAGAAATAGTTGTCCTAGTATCTAAAAGAATTATAACTTGTATTATTTTGACTGAATTAGATAATAATTTAGGATTATATTTTTATTCTTTGCATTGTTATTTTATTTCTATTTTTTATTCTAGTAGTTACTGGGTGATTCTGGCGTAAAACAACTCTTGACGGCTCCGTGGCGCAGTGGCTTAGCAATGAATTGAAGCGCTTAGGACCACGGGTTTGAATCCTGCGGAACAAGTTTTTTTATGGCCTACAAATAATTGTTTCGGGTCTGGAGTTTATCCTTGTGCAATTTATGTTTGTAAACTACCTCCACAATATAGGAGAAAATCCTAGTTTGGGAGGGGTAATATTTTTATTAAAAAGACTCACGACTCCATATCATCCCGTGGATGGCGTAAGGGGCAATTGAGGGTAACAGGAGTTGGGTATCAGGGTCCTCGTGGAAACAGTTCAAAATAATTTAAAAAAAATCGGGTGCTAATTGAACTGTCAAGTGTGAGAACAGTGGGCAACTGGGGTCGTATCTATGAGGCAATCTATGGAGTAGACCTATAATCTGCAGTGGACTTTGATAGACTCTAATCTAATGAAATTATAATGAATATTATTCTATAGATATAGGTTTCAATTTAAAAGTTTTCCTTTTGGATAAACACAATTGACACATTTCTCTCAGTTGTAACAGAGTTAGTATGTATTTCTTAAATATTGAACTGTTGAAGTAAAGGGACGCCAGTTAACTTTTAAATATGACGAGCAACTTTTCGTCACCCTCTTCACAGATTGCCAATCGAATCAAGTCTGACAAACCATCAAAAGCAGGGAACAAAGATAAAGGCCCCCTTTTTTATATTTTAGTCTCGCTACAACTAAATTGGTCCCCCACGAGGGGAGTGAATCCTGTTTTATTTGACACATTAGGCGTATTTGCCTCTTCACACTCCAATCTCATATCCGTCTCTATAGAATGCTACATTTTTTCAGTTATACCTATTAATTACAGATGTTTACTCGTCTGCACTGATATCTATGACGTACTAAATTTTCTTTTTTACTCTTTGTCTCAGCAAACAAATTATACAAAATAAAAATATTATAATAATATCTAATCCTCCAGATTGACGGAGGCTAGCCATCGGCACAGTACAGGATTATAGTACCCAAGTGTATGCGCAAGCACAAGTGCACTCTCTATTCCCTTACTCTCATGCTCTGATGGGATGGTAAACCGACACAACCGGAGAGAGCACGGGGGAGAGACCCCGCCAACTTTCTGACTCCGGGCAGCTACTGAGAATTTCTTAATGGAAAACTCAATAATTAATTTTTATTTTTTTCTCGACCCAGGATTCAAACCCGGATTCACAAGATCATCAAAGCAGTCAAAAATGTATAATAATATCATAGAAATATTAAAAACACTATAATATGTATACAAAAAGGTTTATCAAACTTTTTTTTCTTCAAGGTACTCAGGGTAATTTTGCGTATTCGATGTGATCTGACATACAATGACTGATGCAGTTCCTTTACTGTTTACAATTTTTGGATAATTTTGATCTCTAGTCAAGCGCCAACTATTTGTTCGCCACGGATTGGAATCCAGATAACACAACACCTCAGGCAAGTCAGCCTCAGCTAATTAGGGATTGCCTCCATCGACGCTAGTCGATACGAAGCTGTTACACAAATTTTTTCCCATTGTATTTCTGTTCTTCGAGCTAAACGGCTATACCACTGCCACTTTATCTTACTAATGTTTATCCCCAGCCTAGTTCTGTTCCTAATATCGGATTCATCATGCATAGAAACTCCAAGCTTAATCCTCTCCATAGTTGTTGAGTAGCTCTTTCATACTATTTGTATACTGACTGACGATCCGCCCCGGGTTCGCTTTGGTGATTTTTGGATCTCGACAATAGCGCCACCTACTGGGTCTAAATGTAAATATAACCCATCTAGGAACCCAATCAAACACACACAAAAAAATTCGCCAAAATCGGTTGCATGATTTCAAAGTCTATAAAGGAAGAAAATGTTTTGTGTTTTATATAGATATGTTCTATTTATATCTCCGGCTTCGCAGGGGTGATTTTTGAATCTTGACAACAGCGCCACCTCCTGGATCCAAATGTGAATATAAACCATTTAGGGACGTATTAAAACACACATAAAAAAATTCACCAAAATCTGTTGGATGGGTTCAGTCTTTAACGGATATAGGTAGAATTTTTTTGTGTCGTCTAGATAGAGATATATCGTAAAAATTATACGGTGACATAAGAATACTAAGAATTTTAAAAAATAAATAATAAATACATGTATAGCTTAATCGCTAAAAGAAATCCATATACACATATTACAAATAAACCTTCGTTAAACCGTAATAATTATATACTCTTTGGTTCTAATATCGAGTAATTTATTAATAACATTTTCAATACAAGGAAATAACGTCACTTCCGTTCGTTCGTATTAGTTCCGTTAATTATAATTAACAAGAAATAGCAAGAAATATTGCAAGAGTATAATAATATCATTGTTAATATAACTACTTTTATTAAACTCGATGAATAAATAAAAACAAATAATATAGTATAATTCTTTTACAACACATATCATTCTTAGTGTGGGTATAACGTTCTTTGAAAAATGAAAAGAAAAAGAAAAATAGAAAGCTAGAAATCGATCGAAATCTATTGAGAATACGAATATATACCAGATTTAAAATATTCTGACTTTGAAGAGAAGCAGTGTTAAAGTTATGATCGCCTAACCGCCTCTCAAGATGATGACAGACAATTAGGCGATAGCTGACGAAATGAAATAAGTAAAGAATGTATTAAGATGCTCTTTCCATGATTCTTCTTCTTTCGACGAATCTTAATTGTAATTTTCATTTAAAACAATATGCTGTGGCAGTATAGCGCAGACAATCTGTCATTGCTCAAGAGAAAATAAAAACAGCGTTTGCTAAAATGTTTTAACTACATTCTGAGACATACATTCGTTTATTTATTGCAAAGGCAGTATCTTAAACTTTAAACAAATATAACTATAAATGCAATCCAGAAAGATATTTGCTTGAACTCTGGCTGATTGTTTACTTTTGAATTTATTGCCGTTGGGCTAGAATTCTAAAACGATTTAGTAGTTAGTAAACATTTAAAATCACGTACGACTGCGACTGTGAACGCTTCGGAAAAACTTAGCTTTTGATTTGCTTATGGATATTAGTATAGAAATTGTGAAATGCTATCGTTTATCGCTGTTTCAATTCTATCTAGGTATTTTATCAAATCTGTCTCCCCTAGTTAATGTTCGATAATGATTGCAGATACGTTTGAGTGCACCCGCATGTCGCAAAGCCGGTTAATTTTGTGTATTACGAGTACGAGAGTTCGGGAGATTAAATGTTCCGATAGGTCCTTTGTTGTGACGAGAAATTCTATTGTTATTACTTTAATATAACGAAAGTATAAACATATTCACAAATGGAGTTGTAATGAAAAATATGCCGGTAAAGTTTTATCAGTAAAGGTTGTCTGATGTAACAGTAAAAAGGAATATAATTAATATAATATACTTACTCACTTCTATTATAAAATGCAATTTATTAAAATGCTTTTGTTATAGAAATTGAGAGAGATCTTGTAAAACGAATTTGTCCTAAAATCGAGTTCGGTTTGTTCCATATAAGATATTATGTTATACGGTATCAGGGAGTTTAGTTACGAGTCTTTGAGTATTCAACCAACTTACGAGTACCTACATGAACTGAACAGTTAAAACTAAATTTTGTAAATGTAAATAATAATTTATATATTATATTATTTTGATGATAAATTAGTGTTGTCTTTTAATGTGAATCACACTATAGGACTTAAATTAATTTAAGGCCAAAAAACGAGACATCAGTAGAGTGTCTTAAATAAACCAGATGTAAACGCTAAATACTATACATAAATAAAATTAAATAAAAGCGAGCACCGTTAAATATTATAGGACAAATTCACCCACTCAGTCCCCTTCATTACACATCTCCACCCTACATGTTAGAGCCCCATTACCAGTTAAATATATGCAATTTATTACTTTTACCAATTTACATATATTTTAAGAAAATGCGACATGTTTCTAGAGATAAACTAAGTTAAAGCGTTAAGGGGAGAGCAAGAGAACGCGATTGAATAACAATCACACAAGTTTATTTTTACGTATATATAGAGATTTATACGTGTGTAGTGGTAAAGCCACGCTGGAGCTATATTATGCTTGTAGCACGCATGGGTCGACCGTGGAAGAACCGCGCTCTCACAGACTACCAGCGTAAACTAGCAGCTTAATATTACTGTTTTACGTATGGTGAGTGTAGAGATCCGGAGAGCCTTTTCTACTGGAAACGAGGTATTCCATCTTAGTTCTCAAGGGTGACAACACATCTGCGTTATGATTCTTAATCGAGGATAAATGTGGATGTCTATGGGTCACAGCATCCACTTCTCATCAGCTGGACTGTGTGCTTGTTTTTAACCCTTATTCTATAAAAAAAAAGATAAAACTAACATATTTTTTACGTTACGTACCATTGATTAAAAAATGCAAGTTCTTCTCGTAACTTCTACTGCGATAAAGCTAAAGCAACCATAAGCTTCCCTCATAGTTGCCATGCTTGGCAGGTGGGTTGTCAACCGCAGTTTTTTTTAAATATTTTCGGCTGTTATCAAGAAAATGTTTTGTATCCTTCTGTTGCATTTTTCGATACGCACCACACACAAACACCAGTAGATGTTCCTACGCTGCCACCACACGGTGCAAAAAATACTCTAATACAAAAATTAAATGCTTTAAATTTTCTTTATTAAATTAAATTAAGTCAGAATCTACATCAGCCAGGAAAAGTCCATATGGGAATATGGGCCTCTCCGATTGATATTGGTTTTGCCGTAATCATTACGTTATGCACCTGTATTATCGGATCTCAGTACCAGACGTCTCGCACCTTAACAGCAGCTCTTCGTTATGGTGCTTCATGTACAACGTAAACGGGATGACTCTAACATCGCTATTAACGTCACTAATACTCTCGTCAAACATTTCATGAAAATTTAAAATACTTGTGCTGGTGATTTGTTTATAGAAAAATTGATCTCCGGTTCTCTATACTCACTATATAAAACATAGCACCATTAAGCTGCTATTTTAGGCTCGTGTTCTGTGAGAAAGTTGAGCTTTCGCGGGTGAAACAATCCATTCGTGCTACAACACTAACGTATGTAGCTGCGGTATGGCTCTACAACCTGCTCGAACTGCTGGAAAGAGACGGATGGACTACATTGAAAACAGTGCTCGTGGTTCACCTCGCTAAATACTAAGTACAACGCTTTTTCCTCTCGTTTTATAATGTCGATATAACTAATACTACATGTTAAAAACTTGATACTTTTCATTGTAAAATAACATGTTTTTAATAGTGCGCAATAAAAAATTATTTATATTTTCTTTCTTCCTTTTTATAGATTTAACAATAAGTAACTGCCAGAAACGTAACACTATAATTGTTGGTTTATTATCCTTTTTAGAGCTGTAGCAGTAGCTTAGGTGCCAAGTATTTGTTGTAAAAAAAATGAGATAAAGTCTGTGCGCAAAAGTGGAACGTTATATAGGCTATAACTTTGCTTTTTAAATTTAATTTCATGTAGTCTCTTTCACAAGATCTCCCGCAGTAATTTCTTTGACTTTCAAAAAGCTTACAAAGGCCAATTTTGAATGAATGGATTTTGAACTTTGACTTTGTAAAAGTCGAATTTACATGACAATTAGAATTTTACTTAATGGTGAATAGTTACTTTTCAGTTACTTAATTTGTTGTAGTTGTAGCTGCGCTCGTAGTAAGTTGCACAGTACGCAAGCAACCCTGGTTAATATCCCGCCGGCGCCAATGAGTTTGTTAATTGCCATTTGAAGTGGTGATTTATCACGTGCTTGACGATAAAGAAAAATATGGTGAGGAAAACTGGATGTCAGACAAATTAAAAAATATTGTGGCGGCGCTGTCGTCGCAACAAGCGAAATATCCCGAAGCCTAAATCACGCTATCGACATTCCAAATCATAAACAGTATATATAGAACATCTCCGAACTATCACACGGAGTGTTGGCCGCTCCCCGGGCATAACACCTTGCCCGGCGGGAGATCTCCCCTTTTCCTTCCACGGCCACAAATTGAAGACAAAAACACGCACTGGGGTAGCACAGCCGACACTTCCTTGCCCTTAAATCTCAGAAATGAGAGCAGATCTGTGCTCAGAAGTAATAAGTATATTATATACTCTGACCTTACTTTTGCTTTTATATACCGCAAAATACAGAAATTTATTAAGCATTTTCATTTTGTTTAAATAACAATAATCGTTATAATTACTTACTAGTTTACTGCTGAACAATCGCCTCCACTAGAGACTGCCTCAAAGTTTGACTTAGCTTTGAGTTACCAAAGTTCGGTCTGAAGGATTTCAGTTCAAAATATTGAACTAGCATGCATTAACACAGTTTATCATAAGTATTAATTTAATATTAGTATGTAATTGAGGCACAAAAATAATGCAGCACAAATTTTATAAATTGTGTAAATGAGTTCGTGACATTGAATTTATTCAATGTCCCAGTTTTAACTGGGAATTAGTTTTAATTCCCGACGTTTCGGGTGCTTTACAACAGCCATGGTCACGGGTGACTAAGATTTTTGATGTCCCAATGATGAATTGATAACTACGAAGTTAGCTGTGCTACCTTCGAATGTTAATTTTTGGGTCCGATCTATGCAGAATGAGCTTACAGTATCTTGAAGTCTTGCAGTGGTATGCTTGGGTTTGGATTTAATTTTTTTTATTATAGAATCCCAAGCAGATGGCAGCACCAATCAATCTTCTCTATTGAAATTAGGATTTTTTTTTTTAATTTCAATAGCCTTGCGTATCATCCTTGTTAGGAATCGGTATTATATTGCGAGGATTTGTGGTCTATTAAATCTGATGTAATGTTGGGGATTATCTTGAACATTTTGACAGACTACAAACCTTCTGGAGCATCGAATTTTATTCAATGTGTCGTGCTCGCGTAAATATAATAATACATTATGGATTCATGACGTTAATCTAGTCATCAATACTAAAAGAAAACTAAATTATTGCATATTCACTCATCTCATATAAACATAGTACACACACATTTGTCGTGGCCTATGAACTCAATTGTCAACACGTACATACAATATAGTAATAGTTCAACAACGTAATATGTACTTTGAAGTAATTATAGACAATAAATTTAATTTTAAGCTACACCTGGCATACATTTATAGTAAACTAAGGGCCTTATCAAATTGGTTATACCTATATACAGGGCTTATCTTCGGAATGGCTGAACTGTCTTTATTGAAACTTCACGAACAGAAACAGAGCAATGCCAGAAGTGATCTAGGCAATATCGCATCCGGAAAAAATGGACACATTAAAGAAAAAACGAAAAGTTAATAAAATAAATAGACTTGAATATCTTGGATCTAAATAAAACCACATAAATAGATCTTAAGCGGGTAAAGCCGAGATAGGTCGCTAATTAAAATATAAAATTCCATTTAAAAAATTATAGCCTATCAACAGCTATAGATTAAGTAGCTTTCATGTGTATGGATTAAATAGCTATTACTATAAGGTAGTTACGGTCAACCATTTAAGACTCACAATGAAAACATCAACAAATTACAGATATCGATAGATTTTTATACGTGGTAGAGCTACGCTGCAGTTATATTATGGTAGTAGCACGAATGGGTCGGCTTGACCGGGGAAGGACCACAGAATACCAGCGCAAAATAGCAGCTTAATACTACTATATTTTGTATGGTGAGTGTAGAGATCCGGAGACCCTTTTCTACTAGAAACGACGCATTCCATCTTAGTCCTCAGGGGTAACAAGGCATCTATGTTTTGATTCTTGGTTGAGGATAAATATAGATGTCTATAGGCCACAGCATCCATTTACCGTCGGGTGGACTGTGTGCTCGTTTGTCACCCTTATTCTATAAAAAGGTATATTGATAAGAACGAAAGGTATATAGAGACAACATATTTTTGGGGTCTTGTTTATAAATAATTAAAATAGTTAACTTACAAGTTTTAGGTATATTTTCTAATAAAATCCATTAAAACTTATTCATCTTAAATCTTGACTAATATCCCATACATGTGCTGTATTAGTTTGCACCGCATCTGCTACAAATACTATTCTTCAGTACTACACTTCAACACTGGACACTGGCTGGAAGAATAAATCTTGAAAAAACTAGACCGGAAGATGCTGTCAAAACACTTGGAAAAAAGTTTGAAGAGTGCATGTCTTCTTTTCAAGCCCGGTTGGAAAGTTCTCAACCTAATATGTAGAGACTATGAAGACTGCGCTGAAGATCTTAAAAAAGCAAGTTCAGTCCCTTACATAATGACATTGACAACAGGAGCAGGCGTAAATTTCTTTTAATCCGAGGTACTGAAGAATCTGACACAGAAAACTGCATTAACACTGTTGGAATTCTGGTGACATTAAAATTAAAAATGCATACATTTAGATCATTCATGTTATCGTTTGGGAAAAAACACAACAGGAAATCCTCATGCACTGCTGGTAAAGTTTACAGATTATACCATTCGTCAGGAAATCTGGAGTACTAAGCTTTATTTGAAAGGAAGTAACATTTCTCTTGCTGAATTTCTTAGTCATCATAGAAGAGAAGTTTTCAAGGAAGCTCGACGCCTACATGGAATGCATAGATGTAGGACACAAGATGGTGGTAACATGTATCTAAAGCTCTGTAATGGAAGCAAGGTACGTCTTGTTTCTCTAGACCAACTGGCTGAATATCCTGTAATTCAGAAACTTCCAAAACTGTGGCCTCCAAACAACGGTCTAAACCTGGAAAAAAGTTGTAAAATTTGTCTCTTTATATATTAACTTTTTCTCTTTCTCTATTATTGAGAATCTCACTACTGTATTTAATTGCATATTTTACTTAAAATGATATTTAACTTTCCACTATTAGAGTTTATGCAATTATTCATTTCTTTTGTTTATGCAATTATTCATTGCTTTTGGTTGTAATGTCAATTTGAAATGACAATGTTAAATAATTAAAATGTCATAGTGAAAACCGGTGAAAACAGATCAGAAGTGCTGTTGTTACTATGGTAATGTGGTCGTCATACGCAGTGTTACCACCTTAAGAATTTAAAAGCGCGCATTTACAGTTTTTTCTTTAGAGTAATTTTTTTTAACCGGCATACTTGTATTGTTTTCACCTTTCTTTATCAAATTATAATAAATTGTACTTCCTCCTGACATGATCATAATGTCCTAACTAGTAGTAGATGTGGCATACTAATAAAAATTTTATTTTTACTGAACCCATGGTATAGCAAAATAATTGTTCTTTATGTGTGTGTGTGTGTGTGTATGTATATATATACACTGTTTTTTTATTTTTTATTATTATTATCATTATTTAGTAGTAGGTATACGAATAAACTTATAATTTAATTTTAAACTTGCGATGGATATTTCCATAGAATCTGATAACTTTAACTCTACAAGTTCCTCATCATCATCGTTTTCCCCGGGCCAGGTTTCCCCAGAACCTCAACTTAGGGAAAAACTTTTGAAAACAGTCTTATTCATGCCTGTCTCATATCAGAATCATTTCTTAAACCTAGCTTACCTGCGGTTAGACATACCATACACGATCGTTTCCAGATCGCCCGAAGTTTATTCTAAATCAATGGAATACATTCTCATTGAAATAATGGTATGCAACACACCTTTCTTACTAGGAGCATTTTATGCACCACCTCCTGCGAATTGGAACAGCTGATTGAGACGCATCTCCTAAACTACTCCCACTCCATTTTCATAGGTGACTTTAACACCTGTCTTATTCGAAATGATGATAGATCGAATAAGTTTAAACTCATATGTGCATCAAGCAATATTAAAATTCTTGACCTCGAATCTACCTATCACGCCAATAACACTAACTCTTTACTCGATTTAATCCTTACTTCTAAAGCATGATTGTATATTCCTACATGATATCCTCTCCTTCTTCTCCAAAATTCTTGAAAAGGTTATTCATGGCCATTTCTCAAAATTTCTAAACAAACACAATCTCTTTAATCCTTTTCAGTCTGGTTTCCGATCTCTGCACAGTACTTCCACGGCCTTAAAAAAAATAACTGATGACATCCGCTTCGCAATGGATAATCGTCAACTCAATCTTCTTGTCCTTCTAGACTTCAGTAACTGTTTTGACTATGACATCCTGTTAGCAATTCTGAAATTAACATCGATAAATATTAAGATAAATTTAACATCGTCAGTTCTACAATGGTTCAGTTCCTATCTTCGGGAACGCCGGTAACGCATACGTGTTGATGATAAGTTCTCTGATTGTTGTTGCTGCTATACCTCAAGGCGGTGTTTTATCTCCGTTGCTTTTTCTGTGTTTATCAATGCACTTGCATTTGAAAAAAGTCCGTAATAAATTTCAGCAAGTATCACCTGAACGCATATGATGTCCAGCTATATCAGCATTTTAGTTTAAATGACCTAAATTCATCTGTTGACAGAATTAATTCTGATCTTGCTGCAATTCATCATTGGGCGAAATGTCATGGGCTAATATTAAATCCTGCCAAAACACGAGTTATAATCATAGGGAGCAGAAAAGTTACATGTCGACTTGACTATCAACATCTACCTAAGGTCACTCTAAACGGTGTAAGATTTAGAATATGTTAGGCAGGTTAAGAACCTTGGCTTAATTTTGGCTGACAATCTAAGTTAGTTGCTACAGGTTAATAAAGTCAGGAGACGTATTTGTAGAACCATGCATTCATTAAAGCTCTGGCAAAAATTTATTCCTCAGACGGCCAAGGTTACGCTAGTCAAATCTCTGTTGCTCCCTATTTTAGCCTACATTGCCTATCCAGATATAACTGAGGAGCTGCTTAGCAAACTCGACCGTTTGCTCAATCTGTGCATACGCTATATTTTTGGACTGCGCAAGTTTGATCATATATCACAATTTCGCTCAAGACTTAAGTGACTTGACATCCGTTTTCGCCGGAACACACACCTTCTAACCACTTTGTATAGTATTCTTCACAATCCTTGTTCACCAGGTTATCTGAAAGAGCGTTTTTCATATTTAAGCAACAAAACTTTAGCTATCCCGATGCATAAATCTACGTACCACTCGAATTCCTTCACTGTATCATCTTTGGAATATTCCTACCTTCCACGAGATTTAAAACATTCTCCTTCAATAAATACATTTAAACGTAAGCTTGAGGCATATTATTTAAAATAACTTCATTAATTTTATGGATTATGTACATTATAATTTCCTGTACTATATTGTACTTTTTTATTAATTTAGTGTGTATTTTTATTTAAATATGTATGTAATATATAGGTATCTGTATATATGTTTGTGTATATATATATATTTGTGTGTATAACTAACATATACATAATATTATATAATAGTTTTGAATAGTATGAGTAAATAGTTAGTTTTTTTTTTACACTACGTTACTGAGAGATTTTGGTATCTTTTTGTTTTGTGAGTGCAATAAAGAACTTTCTATCTATCTATCTATATAACTATCTATCGATAATAAATAAATTTTTAATACAAAAATAAGCAAAAATTTAAAAGATGGTTATTCTGTACAGATACAGTAATATGGTAGATGTTTTCAATGAGGCGCATATGCATATTTTATGTGACGAACATCAGGGCATTAAATAATTTTGTTGAAACAAGTCGACATAAGCAATAACGATGTTTATAAAATCTGCCTATTTATGTATTATCAAGTACAAAATACATATTGTATGTGAAAAGAGATTATGTATTATGAATTTATGATTTATCTGAATAAAATTAGTAAAAGAAATCTTACATCAAAGAAGAAAACATGCAAAACTTACTCCAAACGAACCCACGAGGCTTTTAGTGCCATAATCTCTTATAATATGTATTAGTCCATGATTATGTTTTAAAGTAAATGATAGAAACATTAAAACGATTTTATGTCATATTTATCTGTAGCGCATACGCGGGAGTTAATGAAGATTGCAGCTAATAAATGTATTGATAATAAATAGTATATGACTTACTAGGGATCTGCCCCAGCTTCGTACGGGCTATTTCTTTCTGGATCCCACGATTGAACCTGACAACAGCACCACTTACCGTGGCGCTGTTGTCGGATACAATTGTGAATCTTAAACATCGAGGGATCCACTCAAACACACACAAAAAATTTCATCTAAGTCGGGCATACCCAAGCTTATTTATCTATTGATATTCATCATCATTGTAGCCCTTCATAATTCATTGTGAAAAATACATACTACACACTTCGCTTATCGGTACGAGGCTGCCACGCGAGAACCTCCTATTGGTACTCGGTTCTTCGAGCTGCGAGAAATTTTTTATAGATGACAAACGAGTACACAGTCCACTTGATGGTAAATGGTTGCTGTGGCTCATAGACATCTACATCTATGATTACAAATCAAAATGCAGATGCGATGTCACCCATAATGACTAAGATAGAATACTTTGTTTCCAGTAAAAAGGGTCTCCAGTTCTCTACAATTACCATACGAAACACAGCAGCATTAAGCTACTATTTTACGCTGTTATTCCGTGAGAGCGTGGTCCTTCCCAGATCGAGCCGACCCATTCGTGCTGCAAATGTACTACTAATATAACTGAAGCATGGCACTAGCACGTATTTATATGGCCCCTTGCTACTATAGCTATCCGTTTAAATCGTAGCTATTGATGAAAATAAATAATATCATCATCATCATTATCATCATCGTCATTACAGTCCTTCACAAGTCCACTGCTGAACGTATACCTCTCCCAAGGAATGCCACAAAGCATGGTACTCAGCCAACTGCATCCATCGACTTCCTGCATGTCTCATCAGGTCGGCATTCCATCTAGTGGGAGTCCCACACTTCGCCTACCGAGACGAGGCTGCCACTCGAGAACTTTTATTCCCCGTCGGTAATATGGCTGGCCTTCTGCCACTTCAGCTTATAGTGCTCCTCATTAAATATAGCGACACCAATGGGAAACGCTTCTAGATATTTAAGCATTAAACGCATCAACAGAACTTAAGGATACTCGTATTTTATATTTCATCAAATATCCAAAAATATATGAAATTTTTCTGATATAGTAAATGGAAGTATGATAGGTTATTTTAAGGTCTTTAATTAACAATAAAAAAACATTTCGTAATTTTTTTGTTTTAAATAAAAATGTAAATTTTTAAAGGCTATAGAAAGTAAAATACTTCATTACTTCTCATAAAACTATTAATAATGAAATTGAAAAAATCTTATAAAATCTTATTATCGATAATCAGTGTTGCCACCTCTTACATTAACATCATATTATCGACATCGATTGTTCATACTTAAAATGAAAGTGTCAATGTCTTGCTGCGGTATAACGTCCTGTGTTCTTTGCAAGTGTTCGTAAAGTTGTAATTCTCTCGTCAAATTTGGCAGTAAATCTCACAAAGCTTTTTGGTGTAACGTGTCCCAGTCATGCTCGGTAGAATTTAAGGCGGGCGACAGTGCAGGACAATCCAAAACTTGAATATCATGGTCTCAGAGAGTGGCTGACACCAGTCGCGCCGTATGGGAAGGAGCATTATCGTGCATGAGTATAAATTCCCGGCCCATTTCGATTCTGTGTGTCTGTCTTGTATCCAAACGAGCGTTCACCAAGACGAATTCCTGTCCTCATCATGATTGTCTCACCATGGTATGAGTGGACCTCCTGAGGGTGCCGTAGATGGCCAACTTTCCCTGGAGTTCTCCAAATGCGTGCTCCAAATTCGGATGAAATCCAAACCGGTACTCATAGGTGAACAGCACCAAAGACCATTGTTCGTCATCATTCATAATCATAATCATTACAGCCCTTCACAAGTCCACTGCTGAACATAGGCCTCCCCCAAGTAACGCCACAAAGCACGGTCCTGAGCCACCTGCATCCATCGACTTCCTGCATGTCTTACCAGGTCGTCACTCCATCTAGTGGGGGGCCGCCCTACACTACGCCTACCGGTACGAGGCTGCCACTCGAGAACCTTTCTTCCCCATCGGTTATCGGTTCTTCGAGCTATATGGCCGGCCCATTGCCACTTCAGCTTACTAATCCGTTGGGCTATGTCGGTCACTCTGGTTTTACTGCGGATATCCTCATTTTTGAGCCTATCAGGCAGAGAAGCTCCGAGCATAGCCCTCTCCATAGCTCGCTGAGCGACCTTGAGCGTCCTCATACGGCCAGGGGTGAAGGACCACGTCTCTGATCCGTAAGTCATCACTGGCAACACGCACTGGTTGTACACTTTAGTTTTCAGATATTGAGGTATACCTGACATGAAGATGTGTCGTAATTTCCCGTACGCTGCCCAGCCGAGTTGAATCTGTCGATTGACCTCTCGGTCGAAGTTGGAATTACCTAGTCGGACTATTTGTCCCAGGTAGACGTACTCGTCAACAACTTCGAGCATAGTGCTCGCAACAACCACCGGCATAGGTGTGACATGGACATTAAACATGATCTTTGTTTTGTCCATGTTCATCTTAAGACCTATCCGTTGGGAGACACCATTGAGGTCATTGAGCATAGTGCTAAGGTCCTCCAGCGATTCTACCATAAGGACTATATCGTCGGCAAATCGAAGGTGAGTGATGTACTCGCCATTTATGTTAATACCGTATCCTTTCCAGTCCAGTAGCTTGAAAACGTCTTCCAAAGCAGCGGTGAAGAGTTTCGGGGATATAACGTCACCCAGTCTTATCACCTCTCTGCGGTTGGATACGCTTCGAACTCTGGTTCTGTACTCGGATAGCCATCGTAGCCCTACTGTACAAATACTTCAGCACTTCGATATATCGACAGTCGACTTCGCACCGCTGAAGGGGCTGCAGCACCGCCCAAATTTCGACGGAATCAAAGGCTTTCTCATAGTCCACGTACGCCAGGCTAAGTGGCAGATTATACTCCTCGGTCTTCTGTACAATCTAACGCAGGGTATATATGTGGTCTATGGTACTGAAGCCTTTTCGGAAACCGGCTTGTTCGGGAGTAGTTGCCACGCTTGGCAAGGGGGTTGGCAACCGCAGTTTTTTATTATGTTATTGTTGTTATTAGGAAGATGCTGCTGCCCATCTCCTTTCTGTGTCCCTCTGTCGCCTCATACGACACCCACGGGAAGATATGGGGTAGTAGATATTCTCAACCGCCACTACACGGCACTTGTTGACATTGTTCGTCACTCCGTGGTATATGCTCCGGAGCCCACGAAAGCCGCCAACTGGAACACGTAGCGGTCTTCGAGCATGAACATCAACTTCACGCAACCTCCTTCGCGGTTTGGTCGCTTACCAGCAGCTGGTGGTCCTCCTGGAGCCTTTGTAATAGTTGCATCGCTGTGATGTTGGATTATCTTCTAGCGGTCATTTGGAGAAATCGATCCTGTCTCTGCGTAGTTACATGTTATTTACCCGTGTGCCATTTAGCCACATCCCCATTCCTGCGATAACGTGACCACAACCTTGATATCACGTTTTGGTTGATGTGAAGGGCCTCAGCAACAACGCGTTGAATTTTCATCTCGACTCAAATGACGATGTTACATGACTCCTAATACTCGCACGACACGTTAAATTAAAAAAAGAAAAACAATCTAATCCCTTTTCATTAATTAATATCAATAGAACAATTTCAATTTTCTTTGACTTAACGAATTACTAATAATTTTGCAGCCGTATATTTTTTAATTAATATTTTTTAAACGTTGATAATAGAATAAAAGATGTTTCAATCTTTATATAAACTTTTTATGAAAACTAAAAAAAAATTAAACTGTGAAGTCGTAAATAATTTAGAATTAATGTATCCCTAGATTCTGTTGATGTGATTACGTCTGTAATGGAAAAAACTCGGGATTTTTTATTTTTATGATAAAATAGCATAAAATCCGAAAATAAAAAAGAATTAAATATTTACCTTAAACTCAGAATATCGTCAATTCCCGATTCTCTACAAACACTTATTCTAAGCATTCAACAAACCGAATGTAATGGCTACGTTGCGGCCGTAAAATTTGAAATAGCGTTATAAAAGTAAATGTCTCTAAAACCCAGCCCTCCCTCTGAACTAAGTTTCAAATTGAATTTCTTTATTAGTGAGGACGTTCGACAAATGGACAGACTGAGTTTTGCATTAGATGGGCTTTCACAGAACCGCCCGCGGCTGTGCTGCGCGTGCCGCTGGCGGGGCGAATGGAGCACAAAGCGGGGTTAGACAATTTGTGCAGTAAAAAGGTGCATTAAATCGTTTTTTTTTCTCTTTTTTTAAAACGTTACCTCCACACTAGATTTTCTCTTGTATCGTGGAGTTTACAAACACAAATTTTACAAGGACAAACTTCCAGACCGGAACAATTATTTGTAGGCCATACAAATACTTGTTCCGTGCGGGATTCGAACCCGCGGCTCTTAGCGCTGTAACTTATAGCTATGCCACTGCGCCACGGAGCCGTCAAATATCGTTTATATGTAATATAACATACATACTCACGAAATACTACGGTTTATTGCTACCTTTTTGTTTTAATCTAATGTGAAACTTTGCGGTGCTTTCGTCCTAAATAAATCTGAGTCACTTTCACTTCGGTCCCGCCGAAACAAATTTTACTTCAAAAATAATATAACACTTGTTAAATTTGAAAAATATTATTCGTACAGATATTAAATCATTCTTTCTGTTTAATTTCCTAAACAAAAAGAAAACGCTTGATATATGGGGGATTTCTACTTAAAGAAAGAGAAAGACGGAAACATCTTTATTTCAAGGTAGATTATACATAATTACACCTAATGAATGTATTATGTTACATTATCATTAATGCAGCTATAAAAAGGCATTCGACTCTGCATTGTTACACTAATATCCTTCCGGTGCCCTTTACAAGAATTCATGAGAAATTGCACAATTTAAATAATTGATATAATTTTAATTGATATAGTTAGCAATGATTCCTTGCATGTTGAGTTTGGTCTATTTTCTAAACAACTAAAACAAAGTAAGGTTGTACCTGTATTTAAATCGGGAAGCAGAGAAATTCCTAGAAATTACCACACTTGAGCAAATTATTGTAAAAATTAATTTAGAGCAAGTACTTTATAGTTACTCTTTAATTTAAATAACATTTAAAATGCTAAGCAATTGCACTTTCATGTGCAAGTCGTTGATGTGTCATTTGATTTTGTGGAATGTGGATCGTAATGGCGCATTCGTAATACTGTGATTACCTTCAATCGTCATATCTCTCAAACTGAGAGGAAGGGGCTGCAATCAACGGTGTGGTGACCTCAGAATATGTGATAGAAGTGGATGTCCCTCAGAGATCGATACTTAGCTCTTTATTGTTCTTATTCTACATAAATACTCTTCCATGTATGGTACAAAAACTGCAAGAATCACCTATTATTTACACTATTAAAACCACCAGATGGGATTATAGTCAAGCTGTGGATTATAACACACAAAAAAATGCTCGCAGAAGCTTTGAACATGAAGCGAAGACAGGTCGGCCGTCAAAGGTCAGTCGAAAAACTTATATGAGAAATATAAAAAATTAAAAAAGTAGAGCTAAAATGAGAATTGACTATTGAATCAACATCAATGCAAACTATCATTCATGACCAATTTTTTCTCCGTAAACGTTGTTCGAAATGGCCGAGCATAAAACCCTTCAATGAATGGATGCCAATTCATGATAAAAAAATCGACGTAAGCGAGAAAAAACGTTTACGATATATGAATGGCGACTCAATATAGGTATATAACTATGACCGCCTCGTGGGTCCAGTGGTCGTAAACGCGGTTGATGATTATGAGGTCCTCGGTTCGTATTCTGGGTCGAGCCAAAATCAGTTAATGGTTTTTTCTGTAATGAAATACTCAGTAGCAGCCCAGAACCAGGAAGTTGGCGGTGTATCACCCTGTGTCTCTGAAATCACGTAAAGCCGTTGGTCCTACGCCTGATCTCTCTCTGGTAGTGTCGAATTACTGTCACACCAGACTATGAGAGTGAGACTATGAACGATGTGTCTCGTTATGTGCAGAATACACTGAGAAACAAACCGTTCCCTCATTTCTCTGCAAGACAAGTAGGTAATTTTGCTGCTATGGTGCTAGAAAATAAAAAAGGGTATCTTCAAGTAATATGTGATATTTTGATCTACAAAATTTTATTAGCTTGGTGTGATAAGCGACCAAAATCAGGAGTCCGGCACCATATCTGACATTACGACAGTGCGCGGCAAGGCCTTGTCACAAGTCCTTCAAAACACTTTGCTTTTTACCTTTAATATCTGCCATATTTCCAGACATTGTGATTAATTTTACCTGTTACCAACATATCTGTTCCTAAAAAATTAAAAGTCAAGCGGTTTGATAGCAAAGAAAAGTTTAAGCGTGTTTAAGTAAATATTTTAAAACTATCGATGCTTGTAACACAAAATTTCTACCTTTTATAGTTGTGATATATGTTACATATTATGTAATTACAATATAATTACATACATAACTAACGGCAATATTAACTATATACTACTACAATAACTGCATACTTGATAGGGTTTCTATAAAGATACTAAAACTACCCTCAATATAAAAATGTCATGTCATTTGTGATATGTCTGCTAAGTTTCCTATAGTGTGAAAATATTTTTTAGGTCAGGAAAATATTAGTTCATAAATAAAAGTCTAGTGACACGGCAAATTAAAGTCACTGCTCAGATCTTTTTTTTTTCAACATTGAAACGTAGGTATTATATAGCAATTAGTTTAATGCAAAAACGTATATATATCATTATTACTGTACGATTGTATTTTATCACTTCTCTTTTAAAGTACTAATTTAATAAAATATTATTTGGAGATTTGAAAATGATAGTTTTTACTAGTTACTGGAAACGAGGCATTCCATCTTAGTCCTCAGGGGTGACAATGCATCTGCATTTTGTTTTTTAATTGAGGACAAATGTAGATGTCTATAGGCCACAGCATCCACTTACCATCAGGTGGACTGTGTGCTCGTTTATCACCCTATACTATAAAAAAGTCAAAGTTTCCGGCTATCTACACTAACGATAGGAAAAACAGCAGCAATAAGCTGCTATTTTACACTGGTATTCTGTGATAGCGTGGTTCTTCCCCGGTCGAGCCGACCCATTCCTGCTACAACCATAACATAGCTGCCGCGTGGCTCTACCTACATCTACATAATAATTTGAATGGTAATACATCATACAAATTATAAAATGCAAATACTTAAACGCAATATTATTAAATAATATTTCTCATGCAAAGCATCAGATATCCTATGTTCTAATTTCAATGCCTTTGAGAAGGTTGAGGTCACAGCGATGTGCGATCTTTATCACCACATCCACTTTCTACTACTAGCTTGGGACAATATGACCGACAGTGCGATAAACTTTGCCATTCAAATTTTTTCCTAAGTATTTTGTTCTATACCACTAAATTTCCATTGTCTATTTTACTAGTTCGATCAATAAGTTTTCGGTATAGGACACTTATCAATGAATTATAGAAATGTTAGTAGTCGAGGCCAGAAAAAGGTGAATTAAAAACTACACCTATTTTTTTTTTCAAACTTCACATTTGGCGGGTATTTGATTCGTATGCAAAATGGAGAAATTCTAACTTCGTGTGGTTATTGAATATTTCTGCCTGCATTTTTTTTTACAAAAATTGTTTTTGAATATCGCAGTCTACTCTGGTAGACAATGCTCCTTCTGATCCTACAGTGGATATCAGTGCGCTGAATTCAAACGCGGTAGGCCTGTAATGACGACACTCGGTCCGGGCGGCCAACAACGGCCGCTATGCAAGAATACGTTAAAAAAATCGAAAAAGTTATTAAGGTAGACCGACGTGTGACCAACCATTATTTATCTAAGATTTTAAAGCTTCCGTTTGGGAATTTTTTTAAATTTTAATTTATACCTTAAAATTCAAAAAAAGAGTTGCAATAGTTGACATTTCAAAGCTTAATTTAGCAATAATTAAAGAAGATCCAGATTATTTTTGTGTTTGTGTCGTAACCGTACATGAAACGAGGGTTCACCATATTGACGTCTGCGTTATATGTCGCGCTTATGATTCATTAGACAGTTTCTCTACCTTGTAATATATTGTCCTTCTTTAGTGCCTAGAAAATTGCAATACAGTTGACGATATAAATGACAAGCTTTCGGAAACTGTCCCAGCTCTCGGATCTAAGCTCTGCAAAACTAGTCACAGAAAAAAAGCCCTGATCCCACTCTTAAAATCAAGGCTGTAGAAAGGATATAAATCTAGTCTTCAACGGATATCAAAGCATACAGGCAACTCATAATATTTCAGACACATACAATGAGACTTACACAACTTTAGTATAGCTCGTATTAAAGAAGCAATTGAGTAGAATCAAAGCTCTATAGTCTTTGCCTGAGATCTGTCGGTCATTTCAGGAACACCTGCAATTTAAAAATAGTGAAATTTAGAGAATTTGATGAAAGATTTACGCATCATCGTTTAAGCAACACACAAGTGATCTAACTGCAAGCCTCATCCGACACTATTCCGATGATATCCCGGACGTTAGTCTAAGCGAGATTAGGATGGCTCAGCGTTATTTAATTATATTATTAGGGGGAAGTGAAATAACGTGTGGAAAATCGACACAAAGTTATTTAGAAGCTCTTCAATTTCGTCCTCCATGGTGACACTACTCCGAAGATGTGGAACAGAAATGCGGTAATCTTGTTCATCAAGAATAAGCGACAACGCTCTATTGAAGAACTGCGGTTCTTGAATAGAGTATCGGTATCATCTCGTATGAATATCAAACCGGTTTGTATACCGATTTCATATTCATTTTTAAATAATATATTTACATTTTACTTTTACTGTCCAATCGTGGGGTGTATTTAGTAAAATTGTCTATTTCATTTTAATATTTAATAAAAAAATATTGATTTATCCGTATTGAATTGAAGTGTAGGGGCAGTGTAAGAATATCAACTATCTTGTATCTTCCCGGGGGTGCCATAAGAGGTTACAAAAGGAAACAATAAAAAAATCGCTTACTTTTTTTTATAAAAATAAAGGAAAATTACAGCATTTATATACTAAGGCCCTTTGGGGCCTATTTGAGTCCTTATAGGCTTAATGCTGTAAACAGGCGTCATCTCATTCCTGGGATGATTGTAGAACAATTAGCCCACTGCACTGCTCCTTTGCATACAATATTTTTATTCTTCACACATGCAGATTTAATGCACGTGTGAAGAATAAGAATGCAACTTTTCAGTATTTAAAATATTAATTGATTTGCATCGGTGCCGCCAGGAATTGAATCTGGATTGTTAGTGTACTGTGTAAGTTACAGAGAATGCTTAGTTCCTGAACCTTGACAGCTCGTTCGATACTATATATACTATATTATCATTGAGTTATAATGTACTACGTACTAGAGAAGCTATACCAAACAAAAATTGTGCGCTACTTCTATGTCTTCGCGCATGCGCGGTAATAGTAGAGTCGCGCATGCGCAGTTGGTATAAACGCGCTTTGCGCTTGCGCGGTCAGTTTTTGTTATTATAGATTATACGTAAGTAGAATGGTCAGTATGTAATAATTGTTTATTTATATTGTATTGTTAATTATATCGAGTACTTACAATTTTTTAAATTGTTTTTTATTTTGTATATGTGCTAATTTAATATAATATTACATAATATTATGTCAGAATTACATTTTGATGATATTGTTATCTGAATATTTTAAAAGGTATCTATGTCAAATATAAAAAAAACGTACTAAATGTATGTTTAACAAAACTTATTAACATAAAATTTAAATTACAAATATATTTATTTAAATTAGAATCATAAATGTTGTAAATAATCGTTCATAAATGCTGGGCACGCGAGAGTTAAAAATGGACGAATTTATTCCACTTTGACTTTGAAGTGGAAACCTAAAAATAAAATAAAAAAATAATAAGCAGATTTAAACATGAAAAATTTAGCTTAATTATAATAACTTATATGTTTCTACAAAAAAAATGTGTAGTATAATAATATATTCGTCCTAAACTTAAGTACCCACAGAAATGTCGCATCTGAACATATTAATTTCATAATCTATATTCAATGATACGAGATGGCGTCTTAGGAATAATTTGCTTTATTATTAATTTATAATACTTTTTTATTGAATAAGTATCTTATTAACCGATGAAAAGTAATTCCTTGGTTTTTACTGACATTTCTTGAATTATTTGTGCAATATCTAAGTACACAAGACGGCATATTTTTATCAAGAGATTTTTTTTTAAATCAACACAACACGTGACAACTCTACAAGCGCCTAGCGAGTGACTGATTAAAGTGCAGTGCATGCACCGCAGTTGAGTGGAACAGAGTAGCTGAATGCAGTGTCTCCTCTAGTACGTAGTACATAATAGCTCAATGTATATTATATAATTATTACCTTTTACAAAATACGAGTTGTAATTTCGTGTGTTTTTGGTTTATTAATAAAAGTCAAAAACAATTAAAAATAAAATCAAGAGTTAAATGATATACGGGGGAGCAATAAAATTAATACACAGAAAGCACGCCCTAAAACAAACCAACCGCCGAAAGGATTTTTCAGCAATCCTATCTTTCATGCTAAATTTATTAAGGGTCGCACTCACGCCCTACCTCCGTACTGTAAGTAACCGTTACGAAAACGGGACGTTTAAATTCCACGAGCAGAAGTGTCGCCATATATCAAACGAACATAATTTCTGGTCCCCTATAAAAAGTGAACTTTCTGGGATCGCTCACTGCATGCAAGGGGTCGGGCGTCTGTTTCTTATTTCCTCACAACGCTGGCAAGAATTGGAGCTGATTGTTTTTATAGCCACCCAACTTGGGGAGAGTAGAAGTCTTAAAGTTCTATCTGCAACACGTGTTCGAAATTTGGATCAAAATTTAGACATAGGAAAATTCATCCCTCCAGCGATTAAAAGTAATATTATCTACAAGTCAGCAACGTCTCTCTTACTATCTCTCTGGCACTAATGAAATAATTAATTGCTATATAAAATTCTTAGTAGAAAGAAAATATTGTTTGGTAACCCGTACCGTAATAATAATTATGTGTGAGCAAATGTAAAAATTATTTTGAGAATAAAAAAGCATCAGATTGGATGCTATTTTGGTTCATAACTCTTGAAAAATGAGAATTAAAGAACTTCTTAAGAAAATGATTATACACAATATAATGTTAGTGTAATAATCAGCAATGTTACTTAATATTTAATAGTATAAATGTTACGCATTTCAAATATTTTTCAAGGTGTAGGAATATTCGATGCTTAGATCACTAGCAACAAATATCGTTGAAACCTGATACTAATAAAGTTTTTGATAGTGTAATATAAATCTCTATTGCATTCAAAATAATCTCGACCGCAATTCGTCGCGCGCAACCCCTCTCAATCCACCCTAAATCAAAACGTTCGTCGCGTCAAAATTCAACAATAAAAAAAGGGAATATTTATTCGTTATTTGTTGTCGGTTTGCATTAAAATAAAGCATCCTATCTAGGCCTCAGCACCCTCCTACGGGCTTTATCTAACATCAGGATTGCATAAAATTATCATTCTTCTCTCGAATGTGACAGACGCCTGCCGGGGTGAGGAATACGCATCTAATTTTCTTGGTCTCTTATTACGCCAAGTCCGTTCTCTCAAAATACTTTTGCTAGTAAACCTTTAATTTGAAAGCCTGGACAGTTATATATAAAATAAGTCTATCCATCGAAACCTCTACCAAAATTAAGATACAAAATCAACCGTCCGATTCGTTATGTTTCAATATAAATTTAATATAATATGTTTGTTTCTGCTTTGTAGCAACTTATGGTGAGGATCTATGGTTAGGAGTAGGCTTTTGTGATGTTGTTAAGATAATGATAATAAATATCTCAAGTGGTCGATAGAAGGCAATCATTGTATCAAGACGAAAGATGTTAATCATAAGGTGTTTTTGTAGTGTATCAAGGGGAAACTAGTTCTTTAAAACGAATGGTGACAATAAAAAACAAAAAGTCAAATGTAAATGTATACCACTTTTTTCTTTTCTGTACCCGGTATAGTAACGTGTTATTTTTAACCAAAGAATAACTTAGCTATCTCACTATTTAAAACAATTATAACAATTAGTATTCAAAACTTTTATTATTTATTTGTATTAAAGCTAGAGTGAGAAAATAACGCAATAAACCGAAGAATATTAAAAAAGCTTTTAACATTTTTGCTGATCGTTCGAAACAAGTTGAGTTTAAAAGCGATCACGAAATGCAATTCCAGTTCGTAATTCTTTTTTCAAAATCGACATCGAACGTTCAATAACTAAACTAACGTAATAAGGAGACGGAAAAGGGTGGGACGAAATGTGTCGTACTAACGTCACGTGCTTTATGTGGCCCGGGGCGTTATGGTGACTATGGAGGTGAACGCACAGCTGGATTTGAAGCGTCAATTAAATTAATTTCCGAATGTTTTGAACGTGTGCAGCGTTGAATAATTACGAAAATACATAAAGGACAAGTTTCGCGTGACGTATTGCTATATTCTTCAAAACTTTTAGTAGGTATAGATTGTTCAAGAAAATTTAAATTATTTAATTAGATTTAATTTACTATAAAACTATCTATAATTATAAATTCATAATTAGTTAATTTTTGCGATCCTCTCCAATAATATACATAGCAATATAAATTTTATATGGCGATAATATCCATAGACATAGACATATATACTTAAATCACAAAGGGGCGTTTTGTGTTTTCAGTTGCGAAATTGATTTATCTTTCTCAAGAAAATGTAGGTACTTACTTGTACCTCTTTGTTTACCTTCCAAAAACTTTTAGTTTCTTCTACGGATTTTTTTACATAACTAGACATTCATTAGTGACCTCATTAATATACAAAAAACGATTGTTGACAATAAAATGAAAGCATGCATGTAGATAAATTAAGCTATGCATCAAAATTTTATGAGTAGTTCAATTCAAGGTATGTTATACATAATGTGACGGCCCAATATTATTATTAATAATTAAATTCAATGTAAAGGGGCGTCAAAAATAGACTTAAAAGATATATATTAAACAATAAAATTACATAATATAAATACATTTCAGACATTAGACCAATAACATAGTAAATTAAAGGCAAAATATTGTCTTCCATAATAAATAAATTTATTAAAAACTTGAAAAAATATTTAAAATACGATAATAGAAATACAAGTCAAAAATATTATAAAAATAAAGATAAATAACATTTATAAGATAATTAGAAAATTTGTTGAAAATTGTCTAAGTCGTGGAAGGAGTTCATGTATAAAAGAAAATTTTCCTAAGTTGTGGAAGGAGTTCACGTATAAAAGAAAAGTTTCCTAAGTTATGGAAGGTGTTCATGTATATATGTCTTGTATAGAGGAGCTACCGGAGATACATACCTGCAGTTGTACATATATATGGGGTGGTCGGGCGCCCGACTGCCTGAAGTACTGTAGCACAATGACTAGTCCTATATTAGGGACTTATGATATTAAACTCACATGATACAAAAGCAATACTATAGAAGGTCTCCATGATGAATTTGCATTGCAATAGTAGGGTCGTGGGTTCGAACCCTATATATTAATGACTTATGAAAGTAAGGTCTATGATACAAAAGCAATACTATAGAAGGTCTCTATGATGAATTTGCATTACAATAGTAGGGTCGTGGGTTCGAACCCTATATATTAATGACTTATGAAAGTAAGGTCTGTGATACAAAAGCAATACTATAGAAGGTCTCTATGATGAATTTGCATTACAATAGTAGGGTCGTGGGTTCGAACCCTATATATGAATGACTTATGAAAGTAAGGTCTATGATACAAAAGCAATATTATAGAAGGTCTCCTTGATGCATAAGCATTATATGGAGTGGTCGGGTGACCGACTGCTCCTAGTACTGTAGCAAAATGACTAGTCCTTATTAGGGACTTGAAAAGGAATATTATGGTGGCGTGTGTGCTACTTCACGAGCAATTGGTCCGAGGTAAACTTGAACTCGCTAACCGATGTGTCCTAGACATATAGTAGCACTTTTAAGTGTAACAGGCATACTCAACTTCATGTCTTAGTGCATTAGCGCTATGATTCGTGGAGTTTTGTCCATTGGCGTCTTAGTAGCGTGCTACTATGATACGTTGGTGCAGTTTTATATAACAACAATCTTAGTGCCGGTGGTAAGCGGGTTTGTTGTAGCAATACGGCTTTCCCGTGGACATCGCACACCCATACCGTTTGTGGGCGGCGTAGTAGCGCATAGCGATGCATCGTCTATCTTTCGGATTGGGATGATGAGTGTGTTTGGTAGCACTTTTAAGTGTAACAGGCATACTCAACTTCATATCTTAGTGCATCAGCGCTATGATACGTGGAGTTTTGTTCTTTGGCGTCTTAGTGGCGTGCTACTATGATACGTTGGTGATATTTTTTATATAACAACAATAAAAACTTTGTTACCAAAATCGATAGGGGTCATATGGGTGTGTTGTGAGGGGGCGCCATTCGTATGATAGTTGCATTGATGCTTACTGCTACTTGCGGTATTGCCTCTTGTGATGGATCTGCGGGTGTGCTGCGCCTGATTCGACGCACTCTTGTGATTCTGGTCGATGGAGGTATGCAGGTGTTGATGTCTGCTGAGATGTATGGGGGACCTTGGGATGGTGTAAGCCCGACGATAGTCGTATTGATGCTTGTTGCGTTCTGCAGCGTTGCGTCTTTGCGATAGTTGTTTGGTGGGACGCTATTCTCAATGGCGCTCTCTGCGTCTTAGTTTGACTCACGCCTGAGTAGCTTTGCCCAAGTCGGGTCCCTAGATTACGGGGCTGCAGACTGTCTGCCCTCCACGATGTTTTATATAACAACATAATATTATATCTCTGTAACTTTCCCATCTTTGAATGATTGAAGGCAACTTGTTGGTGGGTGAGACAAACATGATCGAAAATGCATTTACTCAACGTCAGTGACACAAACCCTTTCTGATGGCGAATTATTACTCTTATCTTATAACTTAGCCTTTTGGCTATATCTGCCGTTGTATTGGTTGGTGGAGCATATGTGTCGACCTCATGCGGGTGGTAGCTGGCGGGAGGATCTGAGGAGACTCTCAAGGCTGCGGCCGAAAGCCGCATAACGTGGGACCCCATTCCCTTGAGGTAAGCGGTAGACTCATGACACGCTCTGCGGCTAGTAGCCGTGCTGATCATGCAATTGGTGGTGATGCCATACACTTACATCACGTCTACAGAAGCGGCGGTCTGGCAGGTGGTGGCGCTCACGGAGGGTTTACGGCCAGTGTGCATATTTGCCTAAACCGTGTGATGTACATTCACTGTGGCTGGATTCGTTCGTATTCTGTTTGGCGTTTACACACATTGACATGCGCGACTTCAGTCGATGTTTGTGCTTACGCACTAGCAAGGGGCCAAGCCTCTTTTACTGGTTCGCCAGTTATTTTGCTGTGGACTACGGTCCAATTCCCGAATTAGCTTTCCCTTCGGGGGGGAGTGCATCAAAATGGTTGGCACTCACCGTGCACGGCGTGTGTGGGGCCGTGTGCCTCCCCTACATTTTTTTAAATGAATGTAGGAGAGCGAAGCCCTTGTATCGGGTATTTTGTATAAATACTTTTTGAGCCTTTTCCGAGCAGGAAGGGATAATTAATAATGTAAACCTGAACAAGTGGAATAGGGACGTTTTATGTTCTTAACCTTTCTCGAGCCCTGTCTTCGTGAACGGGGTTCACTTAGCTTATAAGGCACTACTAACAGCTTTCAATCGCTCTATTGAATATTCATTCTTCCAAAAGACACCTAAAAGAACTATGTTACTAAACAAACACAACGTAAATAAGGGTCCTAACTAAGACGATCACGCCAAAATATTACAAACGGCCTATTATTAAACCTTTAGAAAGATCATTTAGAAAGATCAAAACATATTTTATTAATCCTGGTCACATATATATAATGTTTATTATAAAGGAGAATTAATTATATTTAATCTAATATATTTATTATTATGAGAGGGGGGAAGCGTTACAATAACATAATACGATATGACTATGACGCGTATAAGTAGTTAACTATCTTTTTAGTTCTGTAGTCACAAACACGACTGTTGGAGCCACTAAGTTCTTCGGTCACGAAATTCTCTGTAACAGTGTGGTGTCTAGAAGTTGGTGGGTTGGTTTATGCCTCAGAAAGCATGTAAAGTCGTTGATCGTGCGAACAATCTCTCTCCAGTCGTATGAGATTGTCATCCCATCGGATTATGAGAGTAAGAAAACAGAGAGTACACTTCCGGTCATCGTAATCGAAATTCATTCTGCACGACGTTATTAAGCTATTGCATAGCTTCTATCGCGGGCCTTGAGCGCGCGGACCGAATCCAGAAATTCTGTAACGAAAAAAAACCTCACGCTCCCCACTCCGACGGGCACGGAGGTGTGGCGTTGAAAGCCGTGCATCGTCTAACGTCGTTTCAGTTCGGCAGACTTCGGCACGGTGTTTGTGTGCGTGCGACTAGACGTATGCGTGTACACTAGCTGCTAACTCAATGATAAAAATTCCTGAATAACCTACATGTATTGTAAGATATTAAAAATATTTTAAACATATTAACTTCTCATTTATTCAATAAGAGAAAAAAAATTGTTTTCTTATCGGTCACCACGCTCAAAAAGTGTAACTTGATTTAATATCAAAGACTTAACTGCATAAATAAAATAAATAAGTAATTATAATTGCATAAGTTGATAAAAAATGCTATGCAATAGCTTTACCGCGGCAGTCACCGAGTGCCACACGTACGTTATTATATCACTAGCGCTCCCTTTAGGGTTTATTATTATTGTGAGGTGTGATATTTTGTTTTCAATATACAGGATCAAAGGTTGATATATGTATAAATATACAAAGTTGTTAATTTACATTAAAACAATTAACTTAATTATATAACGGGTATAAATGCTTAATAAATGTCGTAAGCGTCATTCCCATTTATCGTAATTCTAAATAACATTACCCTTAACAATAAGATATTCTCCTGTATCGTGTGGTTATTTTACGTAGATAAATAAAACATGTGCTAGTATCCAGATCCGAAAAAAATCTTTTTCGGTTGATAATATGAACACCTTGTTGCGTACTAAATTCGAACCTGAAGCTTGAAGTGCTACCGCTAAACGTTTAGCCACTACGTTTAGCTACTACAAACATGTTTGAAAGATAAATATTTTCACCGTATAGTAGCTACGTCATAACTTCTGTTGCCACAGCCACACATTTTCCATAACTGCACCAATTAAATATGATAGATATGACATGATTTATCAATACGTGAATCGACGTCGGATGATATTGAGTTGAGCCGAATGTACCTCATATTGGACTCAATTCAGTGTCCAAATCTCATCCAACATCTTGGAATCATAATTTTCATAGTTACAACTTACAACCTACTTCCGGAAGTTATTAAGCCC
Source organism: Parnassius apollo (assembly GCA_907164705.1). Lineage (NCBI taxonomy): Eukaryota > Metazoa > Arthropoda > Insecta > Lepidoptera > Papilionidae > Parnassius > Parnassius apollo. Next base: position 94,963 of record CAJQZP010001196.1, on the reverse strand, counting down.
TGCGCACACAACTCGGAGGCACTTATTTGTGTGTAACCTATCCGCAGTCGATCTGATCTGATATTTATTGATTTATTTCATAATCATTATCATCATCACCATTAACAAAAACATCATACAAATCACGGTCCTGGATCATCTGCACCCATCGACTTTCTGCATGTAATACACTTCAATAACCGGTACAGGGCAGCCACTCAAGAACTTTCCCTACTCATCGGTTATCACTTCTTCGAACTATATGGTGGATCCGCAATTAATTTACTTTATTTGTGGTACATCGCATTGGGCTATGTTAGTTAGCCCAGCATACAGATGCATAAAATAAAATTGTAATTAAAAAGTAATATACCATCAATTATTTATAAAACAGTAACAAAGCGATCACTAAGTGTACCCATTCAAAACTTCACAAGTCTTGTTTCAGGCTGGGAATTGAATTCAAGATCAGCATTAGTCAGATACTATTACCAGACCTAATGGCCTTAAGAAGAAAAGAAGTAAAATAATACCACATACATGACGTGATATGTAAATATTTTATTTATTTCCATTTGTATAAAAGACCTGTCTGTGTCAATCAACACGAACACGATACAGAGATGGCCGGCGGATGGCGTAAAATCTATTTCATGGAGACTGAGAGGTTAAATGCCAAATTTAACCTATATACCGTCAAAACCCAAGCGGTCGGATTCGTCCACGCACACCCACAGCACTTTAAACCATTAAAACTTATAATTAGAGACTACTTTTCTATGAAGAAATTTGGCATTATAGAATCAATATGAAATTTTCTAACCTATACTGCAATAAGAAATAGTTATTCTATGGACATTTGTTTATAATCTGGGTTCATTTCGTACGCCATTTTTGCGTGACTGTTATTGTGTTGATTTTTGGATTTTTCTAGTGTTTTATTAGTGTTTTAGCATAGTGTTTTATTATAAAATTGTAATGAAAGTTTTGTGTGAATATAATTTATCTTTTTACGTAAATAATTTCCAGTAATATATATTGAAACAATTGTGATTATCACGCTGCCGACATTCGCTTGGTATGTTTTGTGTTTGATATCAAATTACAATAGTATTTTTGTAATGAAGCCTTTTAAATAGAGAATTTTGTATAATTTTTTTATAATGCTAAACTTCTTCATAGAAAAGTAGTCTCTAAATATTAATTTTAATGGTTTAAAGTGCTGCAGATGGGTGCGGCGCGTGCGACCTCTCGGGATTTGCTGGGCGCATGCGACTGCATGGGCTTTTTGTTGGTATTGAGGGGTTAAATATCGCAAACTGCTGTGGGGGTGCAGCATTATGTACTCAAGTATACTGCACTTATTAACTGGCCTAATTAGCGTATATGGGCAGATCCACGGATACATCCTTAAATAGACCTTATTAGAATTTAGGTTTAATATAAACCTAAATTAATAAAATTTACGTAACACTCATGGGCGTAAAATACCAAAAGGTTTACCCTTGGTACGGAGCCTCATTAATGTCACTCTACTGTCTATCTGTCCGTCGATCCATCCGAATATTGCGGATCTTTAGGTTGCAGGAAAGTGTTATAGACCAGAAAAATTTGTAGAATGTTAATTCAAAACCGATCCAAAAACAAATTATTATTGGTCAAAGGTCCCATACATTAAAAAAGAGCCGAAATATTTATCTTCTTTTTTTAAAAATCAAATCAATTTATTTTGTGAACATAGGTTAATTTACAGATCTCGATATGTATGTACATAGTAAAATATAAAGTAGGTTCTCTGTGTCCCGCCAGTAGGCATACAAAATAGAAAATAATAAATGCAACATTCATAAATAACAATAATTAATATTGTTTTTGTCTTCTGATATCAGTTTCTAATTGAAATAATTAAATAATATATTAAAAATAAGAAAAATTTAAAGACAATAAAGGTATAGTGTACATATAATAATTTCCATCACTTTATCTAATTGTCATCTAGTATTAGTTGGCACATGTCATGATAAGTTTGTAGTCAATGCAGTTTAATAATATAATATTTTAAAGTCAAAATGTGTCGTTAAAGAATTCATCTAAAGACTAATATGCTTTTTCATTTAGTAGATCAAAAAGTTTACGTTTATAAATATTAATGTTGTCACAATCTCTAATGTACCTAGGTACTTTGTTATATACTTTTGGTGCCATTACATATGTACTCTTCAGTAAGAAAATAGTTCTACTTAGTACTAAATGAAGCTTATCTGAGCGACGTTGACTTTCCACGAATTTATACAAGTTAACATTACGTTTTACATAAATGCTTGTTTCATAAATATATAATGAGGGAAATGTTATAATTTTAAATTTTTGTAAATGCGGCTTACACGTGTTGGTGCTTTTGGTGTAGTCTGAACCACAGATCACATGTAAACATTTTTTTTTGTGCAATGAACACATCGTGAATGTTGGGTGAATTGACCCAAAATATAACGCCACATATCAGGATTGAAGCGACATAGACGTGATATGTTACTAATACTGCTCTCTGGTTTGCAATTTTTCCCAACATATAAAGGACGTATGCAAATTGGTAAATTTTTTTTACAAATACAATAAATTTGATTTCATGAATTCATTGTCTATAAGTAGTCCCAAATTTTTTTAACCTTTGTTTCTTTTACGTCTTGTCCCATATATTTATTGTGTAGATTTGTTGAATTATTTTTTTATTTAAAAATGTCTTTATTTTGGTTTTGTACAGATTAATTTTTAAGGTGGTTTTTTTCAAACGGTCAATAATTGATATAAGACTATTATTAATTTCACTTTCAATTTCATCATAATTTTTAGTATTATAAATTGCAGTGGTGCCATCTTACACTAGCATGGATTGGTTATGTCTCATTTAGTAGTGCACAAATAGGTATATTTTTACTATTTTTATGTTTATAATATAAAACGAGTTTTATGGTCTATCTCAAAAATTAAACTAGTAACGAATTTATAATTTATCTATATACTTATTGAAACCTTCAATTCAAAATTAAATTTGGCATTTTTAGCAAAACAAATGGAAATAATTAAGTACTACCTCAGATCTGATACAGAAAAAAAGTTACTTAATTAAATATCTAGTTTAAAAAATATTGGTCATAATGTGTACGAAACCCTTATTACAGCGAAGCCTACTCGCACTTGGCCGGATTTTAAATATCTTAAGTTGAGAGATTCCCAAAAGGTATTACGGATTATAATCATTACATACATTCACTATGCGGTAGTAGTTAAGCAAATTATTGCCTCGTAATTTAGTAACTTGAACTACTACTATCGCATTTCCAGAGCATTGTCGGCTGTTAAGACCCTCAAGTTATTAATTGGTCTATTGCTATAAATAATTGCCCACTGCAGGGAAACCATTAATGTGAACACATAACAGTGCTTAAATGCACCTTCTGCTGTTGCAATCGTAAGTCTGTTAATTATTATAATATTTTATGAATTATGTTATTTTCGTATGTAAATTATGTGTTCTTTGTTTAAAAATAAATAAAATTAGCTTGTAAAATTGTCCGATGACATGAATTGACAATTATTAAGATTAGATAGATAGATAACTCTTTATTGCATTTGAACAAAGTTATTACAATAACGGAAAACTTATGAACTACAAATGGTGGTCATATCGCTTTAAGCGATTTCTGCCTGACAAACCGAACATAAAAGGACATTATAATTTTATATTTTGACGGATAGGTGCAACGTGCAATATGAAATAACAGGAAAAAATTATTAAAAATAATATTTATAAAAATATATTAATAATATATACAGTATTTAATGATTATATATATATATATATATGTATATATATATATATATATATATAGATATAGATATAGATATATACATACATATATACATATATATGTACAATAATTTTAATTTAATATATTCAAATATATACTGCAGAGAAAATTTAACAAAAAAATCAAGTATTTATGAAAAGAGGAAATACATATAATTTATTATTATGACGGGAACTTCAAATAATACTCCTTAAGTAGTTTTTTACTGTAAAAATTGCGCTTTCTGAATGTTAAGTGGTAATGAATTCCAAAGTCGCGTTGCTAGTGAAGTAATCGATTTATTATAAAATAAAGTTACGTTGTAAGGAGTATTTAAAGCCAAGCTATACACAGAACGCAAATTGCGGTTATGAAATTCATGTCGATAGTGAAATTTTTCCTTAAGGTATCTTGGAGATTTCGGACCAAACAGTACACAAAAAAGTAAAGAGAGTATATGAACATTCCGGCGAAGGCGAATAGGGAGCCACTTGAGTTGATTTCGAAATTGGGATACATGATCATATTTGCGTAAACCAAATATTAATCGAATGGATATATTCTGAAGACGCTCAAGCTTGTTTAATTGCTCCTTGATAATATCAGTGTAGCATATGTCAGCATAGTCTAAAATAAGTAACAAAATGGAATGTGCTAACGCAATTTTGGTAGAAATGGGCAGGAAATTTCGGAGTCTCTTTAGACTTCCATAAACTGCAAACATTTTCTTATTATTTGTTCAATTTGAGGTGCCCAAGACATTGTACTGTCAATGAGAACCCCTAGATTTTTTACAACCTTACTATAAGAAATAACAAAATTCTCAAAACAAACAAAGGGCAGCGTATGCCATGTAATTTTTTCTAGTAATTTGCTCCTACCTATCTCTATTACCTGTGTTTACTAGGGTTAACTTTGATTCCATAAGATGTGCAAAATTCAGAAATAATTGTGAGATCACGATTTATGGATAGCACGGCGGATGGAAGATTTTTAATACTTGTTTGAGATATATTTGGAGATAGTATGCATAAAGATGGTAGAGCGAAGAAATTCCTGAAGTAATAGAGCGTATGAAAATTGAGAAAAGGAGAGGGGACAACACGCCACCCTGTGGTACGCCTGCATCTAGAGAACACCACGAGGAATAAGTGTCTTCAATACTAGTTACTAGTTTGGACGCCGTCAATGCATCAGGCATTGACGGCGTCCAAACAAGTAACTACGAAACCAGTCAGTTGCTGCTGAAGATACGTTAATAGAACGGAGCACAGCTAGAAGTATGTCGAAATCGACTATGTATGTAAATCATTGCTAAAATCAAGAAGAGTAAGAATAGTAACTTGCCGATTCTCCATTCCTGCTCGAATGTCGTCTGTGATTTTAACCAAAGCATTGACGGTGCTATGGCCAGGGCGAAAACCTGATTGGAATGTATTTAAGAGGCTATTTAGATTCAGAAATAGACTAAGTTGCTGATGAACAAGACGCTCAAGAATTTTAGAAAGAAAAGGTAATATGGAAATAGGACGATAATCACAGAAGGACTTGGGATTGGATTTCTTGAGTAATGGAATAATTTGTGCATCGTTTCATAATGTAGGAAAAGTAGCTGTATTTATAGAGTTATTGAAAATGTTAGTTATGATAGGAGTCAAGATATCTAATAGTGGGAGAATCATATTTCGGCTGACATTATCACTACCAATTGCATTAGAAGTTACAGCTGTGATATTCTTTTTGACGTCACAGTCAGTAAATTGACGCAGAATAAATTCAGAGAAATCGGGAGTTGGCAAAGAATGAAGGTGATTTAAGGTTCTAGATTTACAACTGTTAACGTGACTAGAACTTGAGGAAAAGTACTGATTAAGCATTTCAATGTTTAAATCAGGAGGAAGGGAGTAATTTTGCTTCTTACCAATTCCCAAGCTTTTGAGAAATTTCCAAACCTAATTAGGATCAGATTCATCAATTGTCTTATGAATGTGACGTCGTTGCGCATCTCTACACATCGTGTTGCAGCTATTCCTAAGTATCCTGTACTTCTCACGATTTATATCACAGGGGTTTTTTTAATTTGGATTTGGCTAGGTTCCTTCTTGACATTAGGTCTTTGATTTCATTTGTGAGCCATAGAGATGGCGGATGCTTAAGTTTAATTGGTCGTAAAGGTGCATGGTTGTCGTAGAGCCGCATTAAAATGGAATTTAAAGACGCACTTGTTTCTCGTCTCGTCAATTATCGACCAGTCTATGCTAGCAGCATCATTTATATAACAGCATATTAAGACAGTCTACGTCCATTTTAGCAAAATAACGTAGCAGAAGAACACGGGACTTGACTTTTGGTGATCGTAATTTATAAGACAAAAATAACAGATCATGGTAAGAAAAAGCATCGCCATCATACTGGCCGTGTTTGAATATATAATCTGGAGAGGAAACAATTATTAAATCAAGAAGAGAAGGGGTACTATTAGGAAAGTAATGGGTAGGATTAGAAGGCAAAATATAAAGATTACATGAGTCAACTACGGACTTTAATTTCTTTGAGCGGACATCATTTTTAAGAAGACACGTATTGAAGTCACCCATAATGATAACTGGTTTACATGTCGGAATCAATTCATTCAAAGTTTTTCAAAGGCAGAAAAATAATTAACAGAGATAAAGGGACTACAAACAACGCCTAAGAGAACTTTGAAGGAAGAAAGTGTGACTTCAATAAAAAGATGTTCTGCTGCACTTTCAACAATTGAGGTGGACGATGTGCTGACTATGGAGTAACGAATATATTTACGAAGATATGTGGTAACCCCACCACCAGTTCTGATGAGTCGGTCATTACGCAACATATGAAAACCTATGATTTCATACAAAATGGATGGTAAACAAGGCTTAAGCCAAGTTTCAGAGACCGGAATTGCATGAATGTTTTTGTTGTTTTAACTTGTCAGCATATCAGGATAGTGTGCGGGAATGCTCCATGCATTTATGTGTATTACATTGAAATTATTAGCACAGTCTAAGAAGCAAGAGTCTAAGGAAGAATTGAGAGAGATATAGATAGAGAGTACTGTGAAAACTATCATCTCCGTCATCTGAAGTACCCAAGGAGCAAGTCTCAAAAGAGCTAGAGCCTAAGTTAATATCATTTAGGGAAGTATTCATCATAATATATTTAAAATAATATAATACTTATAAAATAAAAATAATATTAGGATTAAAAGTATGAAGAAATAATATATATATATATATATATATATATATATATATATATTTTAAGTTAATTACTTGAACAATTTACGTACAACAATACAAAGTTCACCGACCAGCAGTACTTATGAAACAAAAATAATAATCGTTTATTAACACTTATATATCAATGGAACACAGCAAGTTTACCTACTTAAACTTCTACTAATACTTGTGCCGACAAACCAGCAACACAAAAATATGACTAATATTTAATTAATAAGGTTGAACTAAAAATGTAAAATTAATCATTACTGGCAACTATGTACATCTAAATTCAAACTAAAAGTACTCTGTGGTTTATCAGACGGAATGTTTAAAGACAGCTAGAACCCAGAGCCGTAAAGGCAGTTTACAAAAAAATAAATAAAAATAAAGTTAAAAGACATGTCTATGCTAAGGTGACATATGTGTGACATAGATTTATTGTGATCTGACAGACTGTAACAAATAAAAACAATTCAGACAGTTCTTCACTCCGTCTCAACAATAACAAAAATAAAAGGGTGGTAAAACATTGACATATAACAAGAACACTGCACAAAAATAATGACGGAGCGATATTTAACAAACTTAATAATAAGGTTGCTTAGATAGCTATTACTTACGGGCCGCTACGCGACTCCGAGTTTTAGTTGGCTTGGTTTTTTCAGCAGGTTTAGCATCATCCTGATTCTGCTTTGATGATGGCGATAATGGGATGGACTGTAAATCAGCAATAGTGAACACTGAATGCCCTACACCATCTTCTGTCAAAACATAGATACAGCCTTCCCTTGTCCAGCATTTCGAAACTCCGAAGCGGTTGCGAGCTGCAAGAAAAGCTTCATGTCTAATTTTTGTAAGGAACTCGGACAAGGTCACTCCAGTACCTTTAAGATTTGTTTTTGAACTCCAGACCTTGTGTCGAAGACCAAGATCCTTAAACTCCACTAATAGAGGTCTGGGTTTGTCCTTAATTTTACCCAATCTGTGGCATCGGTTTATATTTTCCTGGGCTATGAACACTTTGGTCTGCTGTAGTGACTTAATGACAGTTTCGGTAACATCTTCATTTTTGTCTTCGGGTACACCATGGATCAACAAGATTCTGCGATGATTATGCATCTCCAACCGATCATAGTCCTTTGGGATTAATTGAACATGTCGCTGCAAATTTTGGAGCGCGGATATAACAAAAACCTTGAAATTTTCGAAGACTGTAGCTAGTGGAGATGATAGTGGAGGAGAAGGAACACTAACTTTGTTAAGTTCTTGTTGAAAAGCTGCAAGGCTTGACTGGAACAGTGCTGTCATCTCTTCCATTGACTGTTCGATAGTCTTCATGATATAAGAGTGTAGTTAAGTGTTGTAGTTTACTTAATCACTTTGTATATTTATCATAAGATTTTGCTTAAAGATATTTGGTTGAAATTTAGAATCGTTTGGCAGGAATTTGGGGGAGTAAGGTGTTTTATTTGGTAGAGGTTTGGTCTCCGATTATAATAATACCACTCACATTAAAAGGTAATGCACCGTTATCGAAAAAATAAATAAAAACTATTATAATCTTAATACGTAAACTATGAAAGTATGAAACATAGATTACTGACTATATACTAGAGAGTATGAAAAGTGATACACTTTTTATTATTAACTTAATTTACGGCTCTGAGTTCTAGACTTTCTGAGAAAAAATTATACGATATTACTTTGAAAGATGGATAGCATACAGAATTTTGTGTCTGTGGAGGGAGCAAAGGCAACCTGACTATAGATATCTGATCTGATCGAAGCTGTACTAAAATTAAATTAGCACGCCCCGAATCCAGGTAGACTTGTCTGCCCTACTCCTAAAGTGTTTTTGTAAAGCCGTAGGTGCGGAGGGAGAGCAGCCTCCGACCGTCGTAGCAAATCGCAGGCACCTGTGCAAGTCGTAGTATGGTCATTATTGTATTATGTATTATGTTTATAATTTAAATTAATTATAAAAGCGAATATTTTGGTGTTTTGTTGAGTGCAAGAGCGAGCGAAGCGAGCGGGACTTAGGTCACCCCGACTCGGACAGGTTAGGTTAGAAGGCGATTCCCGCCATTCCCTTCGTGGTTATTTGTTTGTAAACCACTCAGAAGTAGGAGCCCCGCCAAGCGGGGCTCCGTCGACCGTCCTTCCCTCGACAAAACACCAAAATATTAGCTTTTATAATTAATTTAAATTATAAACATACTTCTGAGTGGTTTACAAACAAATAACCACGAAGGGAATGGCGGGAATCCCCTTCTAACCTGACCTGTCCGAGTCGGGGTGCCCTAAGTCCCCGCTCGCTTCGCTCGCTCTTGCACTCAACAAAACACCAAAATATTCGCTTTTATAATTAATTTAAATTATAAACATAATATATAATACAATAATAACCATACTACGGCTCGCACAGGTGCCTGCGATTTGCTACGACGGGCGGAGGCTGCTCTCCCTCCGCACCTACGGCTTTACAAAAACACTTTAGGAGTAGGGCAGACAAGTCTACCTGGATTCGGGGCGTGCTAATTTAATTTTAGTACAGATTCGATCAGATCAGATATCTATAGTCAAGTTGCCTTTGCTCCCGCCACAGACACAAAATTCTGTATGCTATCCATCTTTCACAGTAATATCGTATAATTTTTTCTCAGAAAGTCTAGAACCCAGAGCCGTAAATTCAGTTAATAATAAAAAATGTATCACTTTTCATACTCTCTAGTATATGGTCAGTAATCTATGTTTCATACTTTCATACTTTACGTATGAAGGTTATAATAGTTTTTATTTATTTTTTCGATAACGGTGCATTACCTTTTAATGGGAGTGGTATTATTATAATCGGGGACCAAACCTCTACCAAATAAAACACCTTACTTCCCCAAATTCCTGCCAAACGATTCTAAATCCAACCCATATTTATTTTAAACTAAAATTAACAAGATCACAAGAAAATAGCTGTGTATTATTCTGCGCCTACCTGCGAAAAAAAAATTAAAACATATACTTTTTTATTCTTTGGGCCATAAACCACACTCTTATATCACCTGCATTCACCAACTAATATGACCTCGTCATATGAGTTGGTGAATGCAGCCCGAGAGCCTATAGGAGAATTTTTATATTCAATTGATAGCTTTTACAATTCCCTTATTCTTCGAATTAAAAGATGCTATTTGTGGAGCGTAATTTGCTTAGATTTGAAAGCAATTTAAGTAAAAGCATATTATTAGATTATTAAATACAATTGTTTTAAGGCATTCTAAAAATATTGCTGGATTTTTTGAGATTTTTCATACATGGTAGAGCCACGATGCAGCTATATTATGGTTGTAGCACGAATGGGTCGGCTCGACCGGGGAAGGACTGTAAACGAGACATTCCATCTTAGTCCACAGAGGTGACAACGCATTTTTTTTATTCTTATTCTATAAAGAAATTATTTATAACACCGTTAACAATTGTAAAAGAGGCTTAGTAAAATTATATGCGAGGTTTATTTCGATGTTTTTAATCATGCATGAGAACTCCGGCATGAAGGGTGTTATTACTTTAGGTAATAATAGAAAGAAAATTCTAACGTTTATTACGTTAGAATTTTCTTTAAATCCTATAAAACATCATGTTATAACCTTAGACAGGTTATAATATGGTGTTTGCAATAACATTGATTAGATTTGATATGGTATCTGTTTTGTTTCTTCAGGATACCAATCTACACACTCCTTAAACAGTGTAAGGATATATTGAAGATATTATAATAAAGATGTTAAATTAAAAATATCTATCACTGATAAAGATTTAATACGCAGAATGCGGTGTTTTCTCTGATTATTAAGGTAGAATACCTCACTACCAGTAAAAATGTCCTCTTGAGTTATGGAGGGCTGAGAAGAACTCTGGCCAGTGTGAAAGCTAAGATCATCGTTAACAGTGGATATCAAGTGAGGAGAATTGTTGGTGAGTCCATTTAGAAAGCTTATTCGTTACGTAGATAAAAAAATCCACAAAAAACAAACAAAATAACACAAACGCAAACGACTTTAACTGTTTAGTTGTGAATTGTGATTTCATTATCATGACATGGGCTAGCTGTTAGATTCGATGTTGCCACTTAACTGACACAAAATCGATAAAACGATATCGATTTTTATTTTATTAATAATTTCATAAAAAAGAATAAATGACACCATAAATAATCTATCGAAAAAAGGGAATAGATTTTTAATGAGATTTGTGATTGGCAACACTTTTTATTTCATAACCTAACCTTTTTTTGTACGTGGGGAAATCCTCATTGATACCCATCTGTCGCGACGGCGACAGCCCTTACAGGGTCCGACTCGATGTCTTCTTCGTATAAGGGCGTATGAACACACCGTACGCGCCACCTCAAGGCCCTATGTAAGAGGCGACGGACAACCTCCGTGTCCGCCACCTAAACCTAAATTATGGAGGGTGGAGGAGAGCCTGATATGCTCTTCTCCGGCGCCCAGCTCTACAGCTGCGGATTGGGATGATTGCCGTCTTTGCCCTCTCCCTCTCCGCAGTCTTTTTCTGCGACATCACTCGTTCGCAGAAGGTAACGCCAGTACTCCACGCCCTCTCGCATCCAACCACAGCTCTAATGGGAGCTTGGAGCGAGAAGTCGTTCCCCACTATAGCCACGAGGTCACGACGCAACTCAGCTCAAGCAGGGCAATCCTCAAGGGTATGCTGAGCCGTGTCCTCATCGTTACCACAGTGGTGACACTCAGTTGTCGGCTCTCTTTCAGCTATACGGCACAGATACTTACTAAAGCACCCATGTCCGGATAGCACCTGCACCATCCGGAAGGTCAGTGACCCGTGCCGCCTGTTCGTCCAGTCTAATAGGACCGGACGAACAACCTCGACAGTCCTGCTTCCTACCTTCGGGTGTGCTAGACGCTCCTTCCGCCTTTCAAGCACAAGTATAGTGGGAGAGGGGCAGTACACTTGATGTCGAAGTTCCGAGCGCCAATCGTACATAGATGCAAGAAACTCCGCCTCTATATCCCAGGGCGGGCACGCCGCCAAAACGCATACTGCCTCATAGGAGATCGTTCGGTATCCTCGTACGACTTCGACAGCCATCGCCCTCTGGGGCCTTCTCAGGAAGGCAATGGTTCCTTCCGTCAGAGCCCCAACCCATATAGGGGCCCTATATAAAGCTATGGACCCAACCACCCCCAAGTGGCAAGACGACGGCAATTCGCAGTGGGCCTCAAAAATTTTATGGCCTCGATGATGATATAAAAGGATCACAGGTTGTGAAATGTTTTGTTTTTTTAAATGCTTATAATTTTGAAAACATGCAACTTCGATTTTTTTTAATTTTTCTGACACCGGGTTAACACCGAGTTTTGGGGCAGCCGGTATACTTGACCAAGGTAAGATATTATTATTATTTTTATAATCACAGATTTTCATTATTACAATACATTGTTTCGCTAAAAGTATGTAGGATTTATATATAAATATACTTACTTATACGACTTGGACTTTATGGAGTGACCTGAAGGTGTACTTTGCTATCTGCTACTGGAACTCCTCGAAGGTGTGGCGAGTTTAGTTTCGTTTTGTTAGTTATGATTAGGGCTGCCAACCGTCCGGATTTCCCCAGATTTGTCCTAGTTTGAAGGACGTCCGAGGGGCGTCCGGGCGGGATTTAAATTGTAGTTTATTTCATTAAACAGCAATTATTACTAAAATAAGTCATAAACATTTTGTTTTTAACACTATGTCTGTTGACAAAGGTGAAGTGAAAAACAGACAAAAAACTCGAGGTTTGCTCTTTTAAAAACTGGTTGTGCAATTTTTCTTATTTACTTTAAACTGGTCTTTCCATATAGTTTTGTCACATAATCGTAGCTAATCTACATTTATGTAGTGTTACTTTTTTATTATATCTGGTATTATTGTCATGCAGGTGACTGTTTGTGATAAATTGATGTAGATTCTGACGAACGTAACATCATAATTTTAGTAAAAATATATTGATGGTACTGCCATAATGAATGGACCTAGAATTTTCTAGGTTCATGTCATAATATTTCTGCTTAAACAGTTCTAGGTGTAGGGGTTTGGGTTGGGCTTTGATGAATCAGTAACTGAGTCCTGCAATTTAATATATATGTGAATTTTATTAAAATTTTATGAAATATAGATATTTTCTATTTATCATTTATTTAAATGTAAATTGATTGTAAATTGTCTGAAAGACCGCAACTGACACTAGTTTTTTTTAGAGAACTACCGTATTCGTTTAATTAAGTGTTACCACAAAGTTAAAATTCATAACATAAGCTATTTAAGTTTTAATTGTGTCTAGTCTATTTAAAATTTGAAGGCATTTTAATGTTATTACTTTAAGAATTGCCAAATAATTAAAAAGTAGTTTTCTTTTTAATTTAAATTATTTACACAGTTCCATAAATGTAAACAACAAATTGTGTTTTATTTGTCTGCAATATACAGAAATAAACATGTAGGATTGCTAAAAAAGTTACAATTTATGTTTTTTTTAAGTTTTAGTTCTGATTATAGTCTATTTTAAAATTTGAGGATATTTTGATATTATTAAAGCTATTAAGAACGATTAAATACAAAATTGCATGCAACAAGAGGCTTAAAATTAAAGTTTTCTTCTATCAAGTGTGGAGTAAAATATATTTTAATCGAGATGTAAGTGAATGAAAAACAAATAATTAAAAAATCAAAAACCCGACTGCAAAAAGGCAATTTAAAAGAAGTGCACTAAAAAGACCGAAACAAGATATCGTAAAGAAAACAAAATTGAAAAAAAACTATAGACACAGTAAACTCTACTTTGGTTTAACAGCTGAAAGCCCAAGTAAAATAGCCTAAGTACAATATTAAGTTTAGTAGCATGCGGGACCCATTAATTTTCTTCGGTTTATAATTTGTAATGGGGTCCCGCCTGCTACTAAACTTAATATTTTACTTAGGCTTTCAGCTCATAATATTATCTGTTAAACCGAAGTATAATTTACTGTGTCTATAGTTTTTTTTTAAATTTTGTTTTCTTTACGCTATCTTGTTTCGGTCTTTTTATTGCTTTACTTTTAAAGTGTCTTTTTTGCTGTCGAGTTCTTGATTTTATAATTATTTATTTTATTTAAGACTTTTTAGTGCCCCAGCCTATTGTGTAAAGGTTTTTGACGATTTTTCAATAACTATGTGACTTAAAAAAGTCGATGTATATTTTCTGAAATAAACGGTGTTTATTTATTACATTTTTCTTCAAAACTTCAAAGTATACGGTTCAAAATTAATTGAAAACAATTTATTTGTTTCGTTTTAAAAGTGATTGGGCAACGGATATAAATGACTATTCTTTTTCATATTATAGCACGAGGTCCAATACAAACATTGCACATTTTATATACCAGTTTACTATTCCTAATTAAATATAAGCACACAACTTATATTCGATATTCGACGGGTTTGGTTATTTTTTTAATTAACGTATTACTATTTTGTGCCAAAAATCCGCCATTTAGTTTATAAAAGAGGTATCTAAGAATACTTGGGTTTTTAAGACGAATAAAACGATACCTTAATTGATGAAATCCACCCAGCCATTTGAAAGATACGAGGTAATAAAGAAATTTACAAACACACAAGATCGCGCGAAAAACATAACCCTTACTTGGCAGTCGGTAAGAAAGTATTGAAATGTCCGGGGTGAAAGCTCCAACATCCAGGGAACTTACGCTTCCGGTCCTGGGGGGCAGGTTTTAGAGATGGCAGCCCTAGTAATGATGAGATCTTACCTCAGGACTCGATGGAGTGGCCTGAGGGTGTACTTTGTGTGAATGCTAAATTAAAATACTGGTTATGACTAGATGAAAAACTTTTTAAAAGGAAATAAAGTTGATAATTTTTTTTATTCACTAGTCAGGTAAAAAGGATTAGTTTTTACGATAATGCCTGATTACAAACATCTAAAAATTAAAGTAATATTAAAGATAATTTTTGATTGTTTTAAGATAATTCCGTTAAAAGTTTTTTTCAATGAACAACAATTAAAAAAATGTTGATATATCAATAACAATTACATAGTAAAATTAAGAAAAAAAATTCTAAAGTTGATTGAGAATTTTTTTATTAATTTTTTCACGATAATATGTGCGAGCATTATGAGTCGTGCACTTTTGGATTTTCCAAACTTTTTTTTATTGACGTTTGACAAAATTATCGAACAATTAGAAATAATAGTAATAATGTTATGTGTGAAAACTTGTGTATATTTAAAATACCTCGAAAGATTTATGTATAACATGAGTGCTTAAGGCATGCAAATTTGGATTTACAAAAATTATTTTTTATATCTGATTCACAAAAATGTCATGCCGTGATTTAAAAGCTCGAAACTTTACAATTTAAAAAAGAACGTTTAATTTTTTCCACATTTTTCACACAGAAGTATATTTTATAATATTATGGAGCAGCTCTATTAATAATAGTTAATGTGTCTAGAAGTGAATTTCATTAACTTTTCCAATGATTGTTAACATCTATGTAAATTTATTGCTTTGATTCAAAACACTTGGCTCAAGGGAATATAATAACATTAATTCATCAAATTAGTAGAATTATTTGATCTCAGGAGGTTTTTTATAGTGACAAATAAACATTAAGACATTATACAAAAAAATGCTTAGCCTTATTTATAACACGATTGCGCAATTTGTGAAGTGTGTAGGAAATTCTGCTGACTTAATAGATATACAACAAATTACTACCTAATGCTATTCACATTACCAATATTCACTTCCCTATAACCACTCCTCATAAACTTAAAATGCTTGTGTTAGGAGTGGTTCACGACAGTACTCAAATGGCGGATTCATATCAACGACCTTTTGAGTTCGCGATCCGTACCCTGCCATTGTGCATTGTCGCTTCGTATTTACCCACATAACTTCAAATTTATTTTAAAATATAAATGGTCACCTCATATTAATGAATTTTAAAATTATACAACTTGTTTTCTATTTACTTTAAAATTGCAAAACGTACATATGCAGAGAAATTTCAATGAAAACCGCTCTTTTAAAATGATTCTTACCTCTGGTTTGGGATCAAATCCTTAATCGCAACAAGACAGGAGCATTTAGACTACGGCCTCATAATTACATTTACTACGCATTGCGTTTATTCAAGGATTGTATTATACAGGTTGTAATTATTTAGTCAGAAATCAATTTTAAATTTACTTCTTTTTTAATTATTTGTAAATAATTACTGTGAACTCTGATTAAAGAAAAATTACAGTTGCAGGTCGTCTGGCACCGCGATCGTCAATCTGCCAGCTAAAAGTGACGAGTGGAATACATTTTCACTAGTTTTGGAGAGGAATGGTATCGAATTGAAACGTTTACACGTTATAAATTCAATATTAAAGACCGTTACAAAATTTTCTATTAAATCAATTGGATACGGTTGTACAGTGTTTTGGAGAAAAATGCTCTAGAACTTTTCACTCGTTCAGATTTCAACTATTTTTACTACCCCAAACGTTTCTTATACTGATCTTGGGTGGAGTACTAAGCAAGAGTTATTTTACATCAACCGTATGAATCAAATAGTTACACCGTCATCTATCAGTATACCTTAAGCATTACGTGGTAAAGCCATGCTGCAGCTATATTAAGGTTGTAGCACGAATGGATCGGCATGACTGGGAAAGGACCACGCTCTCACAGAATACCAGCTTAAAATGGCAGCTCAATGCTGCTGTGTTTTTTATAGTGAGTGTAGAGGACCATAGACCTTTTTTTCTGGAAACGAGGTATTCCATCTTAGTGCTGATGGTGGTATCGCATCGGCATTTTAATTCTTAAATGAAGAAAGATGTAGATGCCAATGATACACAGCATCCACTTACCTTCAGGTGGAATATGTGCTCGTTTGTCACCCTTAATTTATTAAGGAGTGATGAAGAGCACAACTATATATACTACGTTGCTTCAATTATAACATTTTTTTCAGTGTTTAATTCAAATGATCCCATAATTTATAAATTAAATTTACATGCAAGCTGAAAATTGTAAAACAGGAAATCGATACACGCAATATGTTTCACATTTAGTTTGCTTGTGCAAATTTTACAGCGGAAATTCGGGTAAGTATTATAATACCACTAGAATCTGGAACACTCTATATACTAGCTGCGTTACCCTTCAGACCGGTCTAGACAAATTGTCGCACCCCATGTTCAACATTATTGCCGATATTTAATTGTTTGCGTAATTTATTTCGCAAATGTTGGATATGCGATGTGTTCTGATAGGTGGACTATCAATAATGGTTTTTGAAGTTTTTCATACCCAAATATGAGTATGAAAATTCAGATAAGGTAAAGTAAAGTTACAGCCTATATGCGTCCCACTGCTGGGTACAGGCCTCCTCTAGTTTCTGGGAGGGTTTTAGGGCAAGTAAATGTATGGCGCGCTGTCTTCTAAATACTTTTTTTCTTATTTCTCAGACATGCAGGTTTCCTCACGGTGTTTGCCTTCACCGCTGACCACGTAGTAGTAAATCAGCACTTAAAATTGCAATTAACAATTTCATTTGTGCCGCCAGGGTTCAAACCCGGATTACTCGCGTACCTACTGTGAAATTTACAGAGAACGCTTAACCTTTGAGCTACCACGGGTCAAATTCAAATATTATTTTATAATTTTAAAGCTATTGTAAATGCGTTAACTTCTGATATTTTCCTCAAATTTTATAGTACCATGCAATCCGAGATCGATCACCACTGGCGAATCTGTAATTAATAAGAAATTTTAAGCATGCTTTTCTATTTGTTCGTAAGTGATATATATTTGCGAAGAAGCCTACATGTCCAAAAATAAAAAATAAAATTTTGGCAAGATGTGAATTCTGAAAACTTTTACTCCAGTAACCTCTATACTTCCCATATCCTCCATACTTAAATCTCAGAAAAAAGAACATGACAAAGTATCGTAGTGGTACGTATGTATGCCGTCATTTGATTTTATGTATATATTATGCGCTTTGTTTGCATATTAGAGCAGTTCCGTTGTCTTCCGTGTCGTAAATTTTTCTTTGTGCATGTATTACTGTGTACGTGTAAATTTGTTGCAAGCCCTATACAAAATAATATTTCAAACATACAATGCGAAACTTATAACTTACTTAAACTTTAGCTGTAGACTAAACCGATAAAAAATCTGCATAATACACATTTTGAATATTATATCTTGCAAAAATAAATAGGGCTCTCTCCAGTACCTTAGTTGGAACGTTGACAACAGTAACAGTTAAATGTACACAAGCAGAGGGTACCGGGCATGACTAAACGTCGCCTGCAATTTGGACTGCCATCACATGCAGCGTGCTCAATCGTGACAGTTGAATATTTCAGTGTTAGTCACGCGCGCATTCGTTTTGTAGTTTTTAAATTGTATGGTGTATACAGTAAGTAGGGTCGATATACATATTCTACGTATAACTTTAAATTTATTTCACACTGCTTTAAATAAATTACTTTAACTTTAATCATCACATTCTATTTCCTTGTTTGGTGTCCATACTCTGAAAAAATAATTACAGTTACAATTAATATCATAAACTGTGGTCTACAGTCTCTCGAAGATATACAATATTCAAATTACTAAGACACAGAAGAAAAATTACGGATATTTATGTCACATATATTGATAACTGAGGCTCACTCATAAAAACCAAGTTTCATAAGGTTAGCAGATACTTCCCGCCGTCTCATAGCACAAATAAAGGAAAAATTTGATTACAAACTTACATTGGAGCATTGACCTTGCATGTATTATTTTTTTCCAATGCAATGTTTAAATTTTCTTTTAATCCGACATACCTTTTTCATAGAGCAATTTATTTATTTATTTGGTTCACCAACAAATGTTACACTAATACATTTGCTTAGTTCTAAGACAGTGATATAAACTAAGTGAACATTCAATAATAGGTAAACACCGCATGCTTAGTGCTCACGGCATTTCCTAAAAGCCTTTACATAATAGCTAAAAATATACAATACAAATTTAAAAAAAATTAAATTAATACAAAAAAAATTAGGTACTACAAAGATATATTATTAGTTTGATAAATTTTTGTCGAAAAACATTAAAGGAGTCGTGGTGAATATCTACTACATTATTATAAGTATTTAAAAGTCTGCAAAGTCTGGGTATTGGGTAATTAGATCCTCGTACAGTTCTACGAAGGGGCGGCGAAAGAGGAGTAATTTGCTTACGAGGATATCTAATTGGGATACGAAAATTAAATTTACTTAGTAATAAAGGACAATCTAACTTATTTCTAAATATTTTATATAAAAGTTGCAAATCCAGAATATCCCGGCGTTTAGACAGTGACATTTTAAATGTCTTTAATCTGTCAATATATGATGCATTTTTATATGATTTTCGTGTTGAAAAGGCAAGATGCCATAAAAATCTTTTTTGTACGCGCTCAAGCCGTAGGGTATGGGTATAATAATGGGGACGCCAGACTGTGCTATAATATTCTAATATACTTCTAACAATTGAGAAGTATAAAAGTTTTTTTGTGGTAACATTACGGAATTCTTTACTGTTTCTTATAAGAAAACCTAATAATTGAGATGATCTTTTAATAACACTTTCTAGTTGTGGTATAAATGTAAGCTTTTTATCGAATACTACACCTAGGTCCTTAACAGTTTCCACTTCTTGGATAACTACTCCATTGAGGGTATAAACCGATGGAAAAATATTATTTTTGCGCGTGAATTTAACGTGTACACATTTTTTAGATTAAGATTCATTCCATTAAGATCGCACCATTTGGAAAGTCTAATTAAATCCTCCTGAAGAAGTATCACGTCTGACGATTTATTAACGATTTTGCAGAATTTTAAATCGTCGGCGTACATAAAACAATTGGAATTTAAGAAACAATTAGGAATATCGTTAATAAACATGTTAAATAATATTGGCCTCAAATGTGATCCTTGGGGAACTCCGGATGTGATGGGAAATACGTCAGAACTGAACCCATTAACAACAACAAAATACTTTTGACCTTCTAGATAAGACCTTAACCACGTGAGAATAGGGCCTGTTAAACCATAAGCTTCTAACTTTCTTAAAAGCATAACATGTGACACTCGATCGAAAGCCTTACTGAAATCAGTATATATTACATCTATTTGCTGTTGCACGTCTACAGCTTTCACCAAGGTTTCAACAAACGTAACTAAATTAGAGCTAATCGAACGAAATTTGACAAATCCATGTTGGTCATCTGTAATAAACTGTCTTGCATAATATTGAATATAAGGACATACTAATGATTCAAATATTTTGGGAAAGATTGATAATATTGAAATCGGTCTATAATTACTAACCAAAATTTCATCATCAGCTTTATGTATAGGGACAACTTTAGCGACCTTCCACATGTCTGGAAAACGTCCTGTTTGTAAAGATTTGTTATATATAAAACAAAGAGGAGTAAATAGTTCTATGGCACATTCAGCGATGTAGTACGTAAAATAGAGTCTGGACCAGCTCCATTTTTTCGGTCTAAGCCCTTTAATTTTTTTAAAACTGATTTTTCATCCAAAATCAAAGTGCCAAAATGATAATTATTGTTATCTAAATATTTTAAATATTCGTTATTTGAGTCATATTTATCAAGCCTGTTAGGATTGTCCACGGTGTATACTGAGGAGAAATGTGAGGCAAAAAGATTGCATATATCACACCCATCTGTTATCATTACACTACCATTAGTCATTGCACTCGGATACTTACTATTCCCATGCCGTTTAGTTTTGATGTAAGACCAAAAAGTTTTAGAATTTATGACAATATTATCTTCTATACATTTTATATAAGCGTAGTAGCAGGTTTTAGCTAATTTATCACATCTCTTATTAAGTAACTTTAGGCTGAGTAAGTCCTATATATAACCTAGACCTCACCTTATTTTTTTCCTTCATTACATTAATCAGACTTCGACTAAACCAAATAGGATATTTACTACTTTCGATCGTACTCCATGGGGAAAAATTTTCTATTGTTAAATTTATTATTTTATAAAAAAACTGAGACGATTCTATTTATATCATCCAGCTCCTTAAATAACACGTCCCAATTGATTTTACTTAAATGTTCACGAATTTTGTCATAATTAGCTTTATAGAAATTACGCTTTTTGATATTAGAATTGTATTTTAGTAGATTCTTTTCAGATATAAGTAGTTGTATTTCAATCGGAGGACGTCAACGATCTATGTTGCTCAATATATCATATGCCTCATTAACAATGCAGTGTGAACAATTTATTAGAACTAAATCCAGGATTCTCCCCATTTTATTTTCGACGAGATTGCACTGTCGTAATTTATTAATGTAACAGAAATCTATAAGACTTTGAGCCATAAAGGGAGCAGAATAATTGCTATTCAATTCATTGACGAGATTCCAATTAACGTTAGGTAAGTTAAAATCACCAACAATGCAAGTCTTTAGTTTAAATTTTTCAAACAATGAGTTACAGTTACTAAGAAAACATTCCAATGTTTTAAACTGAATTGATGGAGGAATATAGATACCACAAAAGGCAATTGGAAAATAGTTCTTTCCATCTGTAACATATGATAACCTCCTCACATTTACTTTCCCACATAATCATTCTTTTTGACTTTAGTCTACTAGATACAGCTATCAGTACTCCTCCACCATCCTTATTAGAATGAAAAGCGGTAGTTTCCCTGTCCCTTCTATACACTACATATCTGTTATCAAATAGCTCATTATAAATAATCGTATTATTCAACCGTGTTTCAGTCAATATGATGATGTCATAATCGAAACTGCACAATTTACGGTTAAAATTTAAAGTTTTTGTTCGCAAACCACGTACATTCTGATAATAAATACTTAACTGTAAATTATCGTATTTTAGTTAAAAATATTCAACATACATTATTATTAGATCTATATATAACTAAGAAGATTATACTAATTTCTCCAGGAGGTTCATGTTTTTAATGAGGTGACAGAATTGTCGTCCTTTCTCATGTAGATTCGTCCATTCCTCACCCAAACGTATTTAAAGTTATTTTCTTTCGCTTTTATCCTGGCGGCTGCATGCAAGGCTTTGTTGGCTGGAGACAAATACTCCGTTATATAAATAGGAATCTTACTTCCGCGGAAATTGAGATGAGTTGAATTAAGCTTATTGGAGACATCCATTTTTTTAAATTTAATCGCTGAAGCCAAGAACTGATCGCGTATAAAAGGTGTTGTAAACTGAACAATAATTGAACGTGGTTGGGGGCCGCTCCGATTTATTTTTGCAATGCGTGTACAGTTAACAATTTTAACTTCGCTTATGTTACAGTATTAATATATCCTTAACAATATTTAACACATTTTCCGTCTTCCTTTCTGGAACACATTGGATTTCTGCATTTGATGATCGTGCACTTTGCTCCAGTTGGTTGACGCGTATCGTTATTTCCTGAACAGCAGATTTTACTTTGCAATTTTCATCCTGAAGCTCTTTATAACTTTTTTCATAGCTAAACTTTCCATTTTACACTCTTCAAATTCAGCGTTCATAAACTCCATAGATTCCTTTATTTTTGATAATTCTTCACTTACATCCTTTAGCTGCTTATTCAATGTGTGCAATACACTTTTACTTGTACATAATGGACACTTCCAACCATATGATGACTCTGTCATGTCCTGATTTTCAGGTAAGGCAAGATAAGATTTGTGATAAACTTTTTTACAATTAGTACAACGCAGGAATGCATCATGAGTAGATCCTCCATCACAACAACTCTATGACAACTTAACACTTGAAAGCGGAGTGTTCGGCATCGCAAATTATAAAATATATAACTATTATAAAAAAAATTGAATGTCTGCCCACACAAAAATGAAATAGAGTTCTTATAAAATAGAAACAAAATTTTATATAAAAAAATATAAAAAAACATATATTTGCGCGCCTAAGTTGACGTCTGGTACTAGCGCCATCTGTGTCGGGTAACAGAGCGAGGAGAGCTTTCCAGAAAATGACATCACTAATCTTTCAACCGACAGCGCCATCTAGTATCGAAATGGATAACTAAGCTTTCTAGAAGCCCGACACTCGAACTTTCGGCGCCTGGTCGATTGGCGCGCGTATTTACTTGAATATTCTGGATGTTTCAGTGATAATGTGTATTTAAAGGCGCTGCAAGATGCGATCGAGGCAGTATTGAGTTTGGCGAGACAAGCGAAGCTTCGGTGCTCTGATGGTGATGCTGCAGGAGCAGGCACGCCGACAGGAGGAACAGGTCCGTCAGTTGAAAGAGCAGCAGGAGGAACAGGTCCGTCTGTTGGAAGTGCAGCTGCGGGGCGGACAGGATGAACAGACCCGCCGACAAGAGGAACAGGTACGTCGGTTGGAAGAGCAGATGCTCCTTATGAAGGATCTTCACGCTACCTTCGGGAAGGAGATGAAGGAGGTGGTAGGGTTGCTCAACATGACAACCGCCTGTCAGAAGCTGAAACCCGAATTGAGAAATCTGAAACCCGAATCGACCAAGTGAACAATCGGGTTGATTACGTGGGTTGAGTGAAGAAAACGCTGGACGACCTCAAACTTAGGGATGGAACAACAGCTCCCGTAGTAGCTACAACACCATTCGCTACGTGGATTCAAAGTGCCGCCGTTCGACGGGACTTCTTCCTGGTCGGCCTACAAAATCCAGTTCGAGGCCGAGGTTTTAAGTTTTAATTAGTGTAAAGTGAATTAAAGTGTAAATTTTGGTAATTCAATTGGCAGTTTTTATTGTCACGAACCTCAAGCTCGTAACAATATATTAAAACAAAGGGTTTAAAAAAATTTAAAAAGAAGTTGCAGTTTAGATCTTGCACCACTAAGACAACGTTTGAGAGTGTGAAACCAATCCGCCACTTAGTTACGTTGAATAGTCGTTTAATTTTACACCAGTATGTGATGTTCACGATATTAATATATGAGTCGACGGGTATATTACTTATAGACTTGATCATTTATCAGTCACAAATACCGTCACAACACTTATTAAATACATTAATTATCACTGTATTTAGACTATATTTTACTTTGCAAATACGTCCATAATTAGCAGAGGTTTATAGGCTCTTTAAACTACGACACATAGTAAAAATACACCATTAACCAATTTTAAAAAGCTGGGAACGAAAGAGCTCGTCCGCGTGCGCGTACAACACGTACGTGATTCAGTGTTCGGCGTTCACCTATCCTACTCGTATAATTCCCGAACTATAAACACAAATAAATTCAAACCTCAGGGCGAGAGTTCCACTTTTCCCATGTTTTTTAGTCATTAGTAGAACAATAATATATTTAATTTTTTTTGTGAAATGGTTTAGGCACAGTAAACTTTAATATCATACCTTCAAAAGATCGTCTACGCAATGTTCTTTGTGTAGTATTACGTATCATTCAAAGAATCTTCGTTAACAATGAACCCGTTATATTGCGTCGTATTATAGTGAGACTCTTTAACCATCACTAACTTATTACGTTGACTTAAGTGATACTGAACAAAACCATAACGGACTCTATAGAAAGTGACGGGTTGCTGGTAGTTATTGGCAAACCGGTTTTCGTATTTTATTCGCATTCGTTCAAGGTGTACTGATAATTATACTATTACCCATTAAGCGTTTATACTTCTATAAACATTAAATACTTACTTATGCTTCAATTTCTGAGTCGTTTGACGTGAATATATGAGCTACACATCGCACAGGAGAAACTTTGGAGCTGGTCTTCGAACGTGCAGATCTCGTCGCTACATTTTCTTCTTATTTGCTTCCACTTATATTGACCTCTTTTGCCCTTTGTAGCTACTAACATACTCGACTACACGAAGAATCCTGTTTCTTGAAATTGCATCAAATAATAATACAGCTAAAAATGAAATTGGCATAAAATTAGAAAGCACAGTTATACTATTTACTAACCACTGTCTGTCTTGGAGTCCATTTGGGTGATACAAACCTGTAATCTTTTTCTGCAATCAAGCTGCAAGTTCCGTAGCAGTAGTATTCAGTTCAATACATTCAAAGTTGGGTTTATTTCGGAAGTTAATTAAGTCACACAGATCACAGTTTGTATTAACGGTCCCTACTTATAATAAAAGGGACCTATGTCTATTAGCATAGAAAAGAAGAAGATCGTAAATTAGGATTATTATCAATATATTTACAGCCTATATAAATCTACTACTGATCATAGGTCTTCCCAATATATAACTTTGTAGGAGTGACATTTGCCACAATTTTTATTGAGATATTAGAAAGGTTCTGCTGCCCATCTACTGTTTCATTTTACTCCGTTCCCTCTTATGACATCCACCGGAAGTAGGGTAGTAAATTATCTTATGTCACCACTATACGGCGTATAATTAAAATGAATCAACGTATATGAAAATCCTTCTAGGAAGTGAGCGTTTGTCAGAGTCCTGCATATTTATTGTAACATTAAAGTTACAGCCTATACACTTTCCGCTGCACATGCACAGGACCAGGACTCCTCTCATTTCTGAGAAGGTTTTAGGGCACGAAAATGTCCGTCGCGTTGCCCCATTGCGTGTTGACGAACTTCGCATATTTTTTGTTTTATTTCACAGATGTATGCAGGTTTCCCGACGATGTGTTTTCTTCACCGCCGAGTAAATCAGCACTTAAAATTGCAATTAACAATTTCATTGGTGCCGACGGGGATCGAAGCCGTACTGTGAAATTTACAGCGAGCGCGTAACTTCTAAGCTACGATAGCACATTCGATATAATATTATTTTATTGTAAAAGTATACCCGTGTACATTGCTCGTCATATATCACGTGTTAAATATATTGTAGGCCCCCAGAAGATAGGCAGACAACAGTTAATTTCACTTATGGGATTATATTTAATCTAGAGCTGTCCATCAGCTGTACCGATAATAGGCCCGAGTACCTAATTTATCCATTTTATCCGTTCCGTTCAATAAGACAAACGACCGTTATCCATGGCGGCTTATCTTAATAACTTTTGGGAGATAACGTACGCTTTTCGTATCGACGTAACGGAAATACGCTGGAATAATTGTTAGTGTTTTATAGGTTGTATTAGTCATTTAGATGTAGAGAGACTTACAAGCAAATCATTTTAGTAATAGCTCATATAATCTTGTCGTAATCCCCGTCGTCTAGTAGGCAGAGACTGTTGACTAGCTAAAATATATATTTAAAAAACAAACAAACTTATATTATGCTATGGTTGTATGCTAACCTATATTATTCAATTTCGCTATGTGCGACTGACATTGAAGCCATATTTGTTTTACAAAAGAGAACCATAAGGATGATTTATAGCTTAAATTTTAAAGAGTCCCTTAAATCTAAAAAATCTACTCAAAACTTATAACTTGAAACTCTAATATCCTTCCCTATTTGCAATTCGCTGTAAACAACAATTCATTGCTAAAAAAGGTATATTGATTGATTGATTGAGTCAGAAAATTTTATAGAAATAAACATATTAACTTTGGCATCGCAATATATTTATAGAAATGTAATGTATATACATAAAAAAATAAATAGCTTTCATAAGGCCAAAAATGTTCATACTTTAGGCATTAGGAACAAACATAAGCTTCTTATACCTGTTACTAGACTCTACAGAGTTAGTAATTTTTCATGGGTAGGTGAAGAAAACACCCGTAACATACGTAAAATTTTAATTTATATTTTAAATTAAATATTACGCTAATATTCCGCAATAATTTGTTATATATTTGTAGTGTTCGCTAATTAAGAACAATCTTGGTAATTACATTTTTACAACTGTGTATATGTGAATTCTATTAATCTAAAATCAAATCCAATGTCTCAACCTGAAGAGATTAGAACTGCACAGAACAGTTTGGGGGAATGCTTTTCAAAAAGGATGGCCGAACTGGCAGTACAGGTATACAGGGCGGAGCACCAAGGAAACGGTTGTAAAGGTTGCTGAGGAGTTTCGAATCTTCCGTGTTCACTATGCTTGGTCTGCTCCGTAAACAAATTAACAAGTGCTCCCATATGGTTGACGCTATTGCGACCAGGCACCGACGAAAGGCTCTCCTTTTTTGAGTGTTGCTGAAGAGGATAAGGAGGACTGCAAAGCTACAGTACTGAGTACAATCCACAAAATGTAGTTGAAGGGTATCACAGCATCTTGCATTAGTGTCTGGTCCAGGATTGGCGTAGCAAGCAAAAATCGTCTCCGGTCAATCCTAGTACAATATCTTAGCGTTGACTTCAGGTCTTTGTTACCGAGGGCGAAATCTAGACTGAAAGGTTGTCCGGTTTCAGTAAAGGAGTTCTCGACAAAAACTCGGCAAACTGTTACGGCAAAGCCCGTCAGCATTTCGGCATGCGTGCATGCTGGTCCAAGGTGGAGTAATTGTGGTGAAAGCTACAGATGGATCCCGGCATAAAGTCATAACCTTAGATGATTTGATTAGTCTTACGCATA
Organism: Parnassius apollo; assembly: GCA_907164705.1. Classification (NCBI taxonomy): domain Eukaryota; kingdom Metazoa; phylum Arthropoda; class Insecta; order Lepidoptera; family Papilionidae; genus Parnassius; species Parnassius apollo. The sequence continues at coordinate 67,270 of CAJQZP010001196.1, read as the reverse complement.
AACACCCTAAGGTGGCTGTTTAATCCTTAATTGGAGGTGAGCGTATTGCAGAAAGCACTATATCGTCTCAAACCAATACTAAGCCACATGAATAACTGTACGTTATTGCGTTTTTCTCTTAATTCTCTTTTCAACTACAACTACAAATTTGTTTATTATTGTAGTATTACGTAGTATTATTACTTACTTACTTACCCGTAATAACTTGCTTCCCTTTTATGTAATCTCAAATTTGTTACTTATTTATTTACAGTTTTTTTCTACATTACGGAATTTTGATTTTAATACATTTATTCGTTTTACATCATTCATCAAAACTTGTACGTATGTATTTACTTTTTTTTTTTTGTTAAGTTCTTTTTATTTTTGAATAAGTTGTCTTGCTTTTGATTATTTTTTTCCCACAGATTAATAGATCTGTAGTAAGTTAATTTTGGCGCTTGGATGACACTTTTCCAATCGAAAGCATTACTATTTTTACGTTATATAATTATATATTACAATAATTACATATAATTACACTATTTTATTTATTCTTATCGTTTAGGTCTATATTATTTATTTATATATTATATTGCATATAGATGAGTTCTAATGATAAATGAGTCTTTTCTGTCTTTGCCAGTTATTGCTCTATTATGAAGACGCAAGTAGATATTTTGCGACATATATTTGATCATTCCCGCTTCTTGTTTAATGTTTGTCACATTAATGCGCAAGGCGTAACTAGTCACTAAAGCGATCTGATTGAGACTATATCTGATGCTGACGTTCATGCCTTCTAGATTTCGGAGACTTGGTTTAAGCCCCATCTTCCTACTACCTCTTAAAACCTCCGTGGCTTCACTTTGATAGTGTGATCGAGTGATCGAGTTGATAGGAGAGGAGATAGAGTCGCTATATATCTTCGTTGTGACTTCTCTCATAAAATTCTAGCTTCTTCTTCTCCCTATTTTTAATAAGATCTACAAGATCTTTGTGATGTAATGTGAAAATAATAGCATTATCATATATAATATAGCCATTTAATTTTTTCACATTCTTTAAAAAAAAATTATCTTTCAAATATGTCTTGAAAATTCTATGAAATTCTCTATAATCAACTAAGCTCTCACTCTATCGATACCCTCTGTGCTTTTTAATCCAGCCAATTTGTTTTTTCTTTTCAAGAGATAGTGAAGTGAATGTGTAAGGAGGTTTAATTAAGAATATTTTGGTGTACTCTAGAGTGGCTATAGCAAATTCTTTTACTATAATATAATTTCATTTTTGCTATTTTTGAATCCTTGACGACCTACGATTATTGTATTGCTATTCATGATATTTTCTTAACGATATTTCTCAGTGGTTTGTACTCGAATATACAATCTCTTAAAATCATGCAATAAGCGGGGTTGTTTAATCTGGTATTTCTTGGTCTGTTTCCATTTCAACTCTCACATCAATCGAACCTTTTTAAAGTTTCATGTTGTCTTGAACAATCGATTACAAATAATTGTGCTACGTCTCCGAACTCCTTTAAACCTATCAACGGCTCTGACTGTTGTCCGCGATACGACTGTTGAAGTTGCGTGGTAGTTATGAACAAAGAAGTATAATACAATAGTACTAATAAGCATGGTGTACAACGAGAAATAGATAAGAGCGGGAATGACGGTGTTCAAGGAACAATAGATAAGAGGAAAGGCTGAACAACAACGGAACGCTAACGAGGGTGCAGGCCCATTGAGTATCAATTAGATATTAGTTAATTGATTTGCACATCTCCGGAATCGCGCATCCTACGCAAAAGCGGATTCGTGATCAGAGCATAAACAGCCAAAACCTTCTTTTTTTTAGGATCCGTTGACCCACCGTCAGCCGATGAGGGCTGAGGATGGTGAGGTGAGCCAGAAAACTAACTACTGTTCTACAGTTAATTGATTCCACTAGGAGTTGGAAAACTCAAGCAACGACCGTAAGCCAGACAGTCACCGGTACCCCGCGTTCTTTCAATCACTTAAAAAAAAGTTCTACCATCTGGAATCAAAACAATGCTTGTGTAAAGTTTAATTTTTCCCTTGATCGACTATGACGATGTGTGTTATTTGACCAGAATGCAGATCATTTCCACAAATATGACCGTTTTCTGAATAACTGCATTCGATTCATTTTCAACCTTCGAAAGTATGACCATCTGCCTACGTATCGATCTCAATTAAAATGGTTACCTATGTACCGTGTGTGTTTATCAAGTTAAAATTAAATTAAGAAATTCATTTATGGAGGCAACATTAAGCTTTTACAACAAAATCCCAGAAAATGTACAAAATTTGTCCATAAACGAATTAAATTTTTTTATTAATAATGAAAAATTGCACAAAAAGGGCTTATTATAATATCAAAGAATACATCAATGAAAATAACCCTTGGGAATGAGGTGATTGCCATCATGTTGGCACCATTACCATGGTACCATTAAATTTCATTTAAAAATTGTACAAAATTATTGTAAAGTGAAATATGTTTAAAAAATAAATCCCACTGAGTTTCTTGCTGGTTCTTCTCCCCTATTTTCCGAACCAGTGGTAAATAAATTATGACTTCCAATAAGTATTATTTATTTTTATTTTATTTTAAAATCCTAATTGCATCCCCTTATAAAGAAAAAGGATACAAAGGGCGGACTTAATGTCTTAAAGCATTCTCTAGCAATAACCTATATTGAATAAAAATTATTCATTATTCTTCTTTTAAATAAATGCAAAAAATATAAACATTTCGTTTACTTTTGAAAACTTAAAATAATAATATGCATATCTTCTCTATATATAAAAATCAATCGCTGTCAGTTAGTCTAAAACTAAAACTTGAAACTAGCTTGACCGATTCTGATGAAATTTTTTGTGTATTTGAGAGTGAGGGTTTTCATTCACAATTCGAACCGGTAGGTGGAGTGCGAACTATGCGTAACCGGGGCGGTTGTGATCCCCCTCGACTTTGCACTAGTATGTATATAAAGAACTCAAAAAACTTAAAGTTTTATTTTGTGACGAACTAATATTTTTAATATTATTTACTGACTCATTTTATGTTCAGAATGAACAAGATTCATCAAATAAAGTAAAGCACCAGAATACCACCCTCTCAACACTTCCCAGTGATGTTTAAGAATAAGATTGTTACTAACATCGACCGTCCTTCATTTTTTTTCGACAGGTATTTTTCTTTGACACATAAATTAATTTAATTAAATCACGTTGCGTAAAACTATGTATTGTTAGTTTATAGATATCTATTGAAATTATATATATATATATATATATATATATATATATATATATATATATATATATATATATATATATATTCTGACAAAAATTACAAATAACAAAAAACTGTTGCCATACCGCTTGCCAAGGGTGGCAACTATAGCACCCTCCCACCCAAGAGGTAATCTAAGGGGAGACATATATTTAATATTTATAAATATTTTTAATACATGAGGGAAGTTATTGACAAATATAAATAGTTAAATTCTTATTAACTAAAGGTAGCCTGACCACAATATAATAAGGTAATCACACTCTATTATTTTATATATGGATTTTATGTTATTAGAATTAAAAAATAACTTCTACTTAAATATTCGATGAGGGTCGATAGATGTTAAACTAGGTCGTTGGCTATTTATAGGCTGTTACTTTACTATATTTTTGGCAATCCTTTTCGTAAAATAACCATCAATTTTAAGTATATTTTTAACTTACTTATGGAATTTTGCCAACAAATGAAACGAAGAGGCAACGGAAGGCATTTAAAAGCAGTATTCGACGCTGTGATCTGTGATAAAATTCAACAGAATTTTGTCGAGCATTTTAAAAAATAAAAACGATTTTAAAATTCTCCTACACTTTCTATTTATGTATTGTTATTTTAAGGCTGAATTGTTTTGTTACACGTAATTTTAATTATTTACCTTTAATGTTACTTCCTTCTTTTAGATAAAAAATACTCCACGCACCAGTAATTTTCCTGTACCGTGGAGTTTTTTTTTATTGTACTTACGGGTATGTGCATGAAAACAGAAATACATCAAGACCAGTGTGATTTAGAAACTCTGGTGGGGATCGTGGCTAATTTGGTTTTTCTTGTAACTGTTTCCTCTATTGAATGATATATATGAATAGGCCTGATAGTTATTTTGTAGTACATCGCTTTATATATTTTAAGGGCCAGGAAACTCTTCTTGTAGTAGAAAATCTATATAGCATATGACGACAACGAATTTAATGAATAGGCCTGTAAATTTACGACTATATTAATAAATATGATAACGATGTTTCCCTGAGCGATTTTAACCAAGCATGGGTTTGGATACTTTCGGAGCAACAAAATCCGGCGAATATAAAATCTAGAGGTGAAACTCTTTAGGAAAAAAAGGAATCTTCTCCTTTCTCTTTCGTTAACCCACAGGAATGAAGTTATCGAATACGCCTGCAAATTCATCACCGTATTGGTAAAATTGATAACAATTTCCCCCTGATTTCAGCAATGGATGGTTTGGATACTTTCAAGCGCACTAAATGGATAAAGCGTAACAAGAAGTGCACCGAAAGTCAACTTGGTTAAGCGTGCTTATAAGCAAGCCGAAACGTAAAAGTTCGATAATACGATGAAAAGGCGGAAGTCCTAATTATTTTAAATATGTTTATTTTTCTTCTTATTCATTATCAATTTATTAAAATATGTACTGTTGGAGATAGGTCTCTATCGTTTTAGAAATAATTTTTCTTTCATCATTGTCTTTAATAATTTTAAAAAAGTCGCCACGCTTTGTAGACGGATTGTTGATCATCACGATCGCGGCCCGAGACGTTTCGCACCATTTTGCCCATAAGACGAAATGAGATGTTAAATAAGAATTTTAATTTTATGGTGCACATTATTTCTTTTCATCAGTTTATTTTGTATGTGACGAGTCACAATTACTTAATAAATGCTCACGCTCATTGTGAAATTCAGTTTCCATAAATCTTAATTATTGCAAAAGCAGTATTTAGTTAAGATATTTTAAAACAATTTAAACAATCTATCAGGCAGGTTTCTTCCTAAATATGATGTATCCACATCATATGTCATCTTTTTCTTCATCTTAAGGTTTGTTCCGCGTTGAAACGTACCTATAATAATTTATACGTGGTAGAACCATGCTGCAGTTATATTTGTAGTATAGTTGTAGCATGAATGGGTCGGCTCAACCGGGGAAGGACCACGCTTTCACAGAATACCATCTTGAAATAGTAACTTTAGTCTGCTGTGTTTCGTATGGTGAGTGTAGAGAACCGGAGCTTTTTACTGGAAACGAGGCATTCCATCTTAGTCCTAACGGGTGACAATGCATCTGCATTTTAATTCGTAGTCAAGGTTAAATGTAGATGTCTATGGACCACGGCTACCACCGGCCGTCAGGTGGACTGTGTGCTCGTCAGTCACCCTTTCCTATAAAAAATGGAATTGCTACTAATTCTTCTCCACTTTGTCCGATCTTTAGCATCTATTTCTAATTTTATTCTATATATATATATATATATATATATATATATATATATATATATATATATATATATATATATATATATATATGGGGGATGGAAAAAAAAAATTGGTTTCATATATTGTGACCAGGATTATTTTTGGTTGTTTTTTGATATACAAAAGTTTAGACCTAATGGCGGCATATTGAAGATGGGCCAGATTAAGAGCATCCTTAACCGACGAGCATGTATGTATAGGTATATGGATGTAGAGGAGGCGAGAGAGGTGTGTCAGGATCGTGCTAAATAAAAGTCTCTGCCTGAAGTAGTATCTGCATATTTTTTAGCTGTTATTGTTAGAACTGACAATATTTTATCCTAAAAAAAGATAATAACAAAGCATGAATTACAGTATTGTAATAAAGAAGGGAATTAAAAAAATTCTAGCAATTTTCACGAATAAATGCGCGATAAGCGACTCTCACCACAAAACGATTTATTTGATTCGAAATGTATGCGCCAAGATGTTACAAATTTATGCGGGAAAATCGATTTATCAAATTATAGCCTTTATTTCACAGTAATAAGATGTGAGTGAATTGCACATAAATTTTCATCTCAATCCCGAATTGCAATATCGCGGGTTGCCGCCCCCCAGCCATTTTAATTCACGTCCACGCTTTAAGCAAATCGTTCTATCACGCAAAACGGTATGCCCTACCCGTCGACGTCATTGTGACAAAGGGATAACTGTGCATTTTTCGTCGCGTCGCTCAAATAAAAGTGAAGCCATCCGTGAAAGTAGACGTTTATTTAGTGTCTTATTTCTTTTTATGCGGACCCGCAAGAAATGAGATGTTTTATGAAAATTGTTTTTCCAGAACATTAGCCAGTCCTAATTATGGACGCTTGAACTCGGGCCCAATTTTCCTGGACGTTTTCACGTTGACTATGACAAAGTGGAGCGGGAGGAAACAATTTTACGTGGACGTGGGCTTATTAGGCGAATAAAAGTAACATAAATTTTCTTGACATTGAAAGGCTACTCTAAAAGATATACAAATGCCGCACGTGAAAAATTAAGTAAAGAAAAAGTGAACTAATTTTGGAAGACATTTATTAATTGTTGTTACTTTTCTAGCGCTTATCAGGCTTAGAAGAATAACCATATTTGCTTTAACAACGGTTTCGTATCGTTAAGATGACACCAAACCGTTGTTATTATAGATTTATAAATCTGTACATATAAATGAATTCGAAGTGTCTGTCTGAAACACATATAAATAAAATTGAAGTGTGGTAACATCGAAATAACTATATTTCATCGAGCTTTAGTTATTTCGATATTTTTCCTTCAAATTTTATATATCTTTCTGTCCGGGATAATCTATGAAATGGCTGAACCGATTGTATTGAAATTTCGCGAACTGATACAGAGCCATGTCAGGAAAGTTCAAGGCTACTTTGTATCAAGTGTGAGTCCGACTTGCGCATGGAGGGTTCCGTACCATCGTACAAGATTTAATACTATGGAAGTAGGTACTATGTAGGTAGAATGTAGCAATACAAACTCCGTGAGAATTTTAAGCGTCTACTTGTTGTCTTTATTAAGATCGAGGAGAAAAAGCACATTCTGTCTACCTATTACGGATCATGAGGTACAGCAGGCTGACTGAAAGACGGATGAAAGAACAGCGGAGGCTTAGTAATAGGGGTACCCTTAGGTAGGGTTCCGTTGCTTGCCCTATGGGTACGGAACCCTAAAAAACTTGAAAATACTTATAAAATATTGGATCTATGATAATTATCTCAAATCTAAATAACAGCATATTAATAATTCCTACCCGGGCTAAGTCGGAGTATATCGCTAGTATAAAATTTATTCTGTACGTTATTATTGAATGAGATTTTTTTAATGTGTTACTTGAAAAGAAAACTAATTTTTTTATTTGCTGCCTAAAACGCCCATTACAATTCTAGTATTCTCATCAATTTGATATTAGTTCACATTAGAGTCACATTGCCTATTCGGTTCATTACTTGGACACTGTTGTCACGTTTAATCGTATATACCCAATACTAAAACTGTATGCAATACAAAAGCAGAAATAAACCTTTTAGCAAATTAGTCAAAGGATCATTCCGTCCGTTTGCGTCAATCGCGTTAGAATGGAAATAAATGATTTTGAAATACACTTATGGAACCCGTGTATTTTTTTAAAGAGGTGGCAAACAAGCACATAGTCCACCTGATGATAAATGGATGCTGTGGCCCATAGACATCTACATTTATCCTCGATTAAGAATCAAAATTCAAATGCGTTGCCACCCCTGAGGAGTAAGATGGAATGTCTCGTTTCTAGTAAAGGGTCTCCGGATCCACACTTCCATCTCCAAACTCACCATACGATACACAGCAGTATTAAGCTGCTATTTTGCGCTGGTATTCTGTGAGAGCGTGGTCCTTCCCCGGTTGAGCCGACCCATTATAAAACTACCACGTATAAAAAACAGCACTCTATAACGATACTCTGAAGTTAGGGACTTTTATAAAATAGCGTAAATGTTTTACAGATTTAATAAAATAAAAAAATAAAAACAATTCATCTCCATCCAATATAAAATTATAATACTTATGTTCAATTATATACTGCATGTAAATCAGTCCAGTACATTAACTAAGCTTAACATAAGTGGAAGCTAATATCCACGTTCTTATCAATTATATTAATTATAATATCAACAAGAGCGACAGTAGCCTAATGGCAGGGCGCGGACCGCGAACTCAAAAAGGTTGTGGGTTTGAATCCGCGATTCGACTACTGGCGTGAACCACTCGTAACTCAATTAATTTAAGCTTACCACGAGTGGTTAAGAGGAATATTAGTAATGTTTATAGCATTGTTAATATTATTTTTTTAAAAAAAAAGAAAATAAAAAATATAAAAAAGAAAAGAAAAAATTAAAATTATAAATAATTCACTGGTACGAAATTATTGATGTCTTTTGTCACAGAAATTTCTCATTATCGGCTCAAGACATATTTTAGACCAACCTGAATCATTTAAATCGATTCTATGAGAGAGAAGTTCAATAATTCCACCATTCATTAGTTAATTCACCAAACACTGGCAATATAGCATGATGTGTATGGTAGAAATATAAAAAAGAAGTTGAATCTATTGACTACCGCATTATATTATAAAAAATATATCCTAAAATTAAAAAAAAATACTCATCATGTTTGGTATTTATTCTTCTTTTCTAGCCCGTAAAACAAACCCTGGACATGGACCTTCCTTCAATAGAGACGCACTCCCTTTACATGGATGAAGTGCTTCAGTGTGACGCTTGACAATCTTCACAGTACCAAACACTTACACCTTTTAACACAGCTCCCATCGTTGGTCTAAATATTTTAGATCTCATTTATGCATCCATTACATCCTATAAAATTCTTCTACTTTCATAAACCTCCCCTATAGATCGTCTCATATGGATGATTTTATATATATCAAGCACACGAGAGGCGAACTGGCAACCGCAATTTTTATTAATTTGGGTTGTTATCAGAAAGATGCTGATGTACATCCCCTGTTTTAGTGTCCCTCTATCCCTTTTTACACGGGACATTATGGGGTATTTGATATTGTTACTCCGCCACTATATACTTTTATTTTATGTCTGGCAAAAGTAAAATGGTTATACGACCTACACGTATTCCGATAGATCGCCTCTTCAGACAACCACGTGACAAAATAGGATGATAGATTCTATTACGTCACGGGAAATGATTATTTCATCATGGATATTTCTTATATTGGCTGTGTTTGGCAGAAAAAAACGCTAGGAAGCGCTTGTAAGCAAAATGGCGAAACTATATGTAACATTGGGTTTGTGTAATTAGCTGTATTTCATATCATTTTTGCATGCCAATTATGGCAAAACATGTCAGTTCCACGTCATTGATCATCTTATGTACCATTTTTTTAAGCAAATAAATTTTCTATCTATCTATCTATCTTCTTTTGAACTTGATATCTTTTTAAATTATTAACATAATTTTGTATTGCAAGGAGACACAGCGCGGACGCTGTAATTATTTCGACGTCTGCCATAGTCGAAAGTCGATAGTGATGTGAGTGGTAGGGCAGAGTGTAAATACACGCTTCCCGCGATCCCGCTACGGCAGTATTTAGCGAATTATTGCCGGCAGCGTGAAGAGCAGTGGCAGGGGCTGAATGTAAATGAGGCCTTACAGATTTCGGCCAGGACACGTTTGCTAACTTCAGTAGCGCTGACACAATCCGCCTTTTGCTTTTTATTTTGTTTGTTTTGAAGCAGAGTTTACAAGTTGTTTTGTGCAATTAGTTACAAGTAATATAATGACATGAATAAAAATATTATACATGTTATTAAAATTCATGATTGGTAAGTTTTTAATACGAATACTTTACAAACATATATTTAAATTGGGTTAGGTTCCCCGGTTAAAGCTAACTTAGTGTCCTAGAGGAAAATAGCTATTTGCCATTTGACAGCGCTTACCGCTTACGATCGCCATTTTACTTACAAGCGCTTACTAGAGCTTTTTTCTGCCAAACACAGCCAATGTATTCTTAAACCGATTAGTGACGGTGTAACAATATCCTCCACCCCATATCGTCTCGTGAGTGTCGCGAAGAAGCAGGGTAGCAGCGTGTTCCTAATAACATACGAATAATTTAAAAAAAACTGCACTTGTCAACCCGCCTGCCAAACGTGGCAGCTATGGCAAATATCCACGATTAGGCAAGGAGGTCTATGTTCAGCAGTGGACTTTTGATGAATTAAAACGAATGAATGAATGTATTTTAAATATTATACAAAAAGACATTAACATTAACTTTTTTGACGCCAGGAACATCTATAGAAAAAAGTTTTATTGCCTCGAGAATGGGGTCGAATAAACCTTAGTCAAGCGCTCAGTCAACATTAGCTTGATATTAAAATATATTTATCTCTTAAGTACCAGGCAGGTTAAATGATGACTTGTTACCATTACCATGGCGGTAATAAATTACCAAGTTACATTTCCCGCCTCATACAATTGATGGGCGCTCAGAGTCACGTATGGAGTCCCTTTGGACGGGGAAATGAAATAATTTGTCTTTGTGAGGGTGCATGTCATATTTATAAGTGGCGCATGAGGGGTGATTGGCCTTTCGTTAATAAGATTATTCAAATTAAGCATATCGTATAAAAACTCCCAAGTCGATAGACTTTTCATTTTGTTTAATACGCTGATTTTATATTTTTTGATGGAAAACTGTTTTAAAATATATCAATACATACATAACACACATATAAAAGAAATTTATGTAAAGAAATATTTACCAAACCACGTCAAAAGCGTCCTTATATACCTTTTACACCTAGCCTTGGCATGTGAGAAAAAAACGCATAATTAAATAAAGCAGTTAAAAGCGGCTCAAGGAGAAAGCACTTACAACCGAAACAGAATAATTAATCGTAATTTATTAGTTGTATCAGTAACAGTGAGTCTTGGACCAATTACCCATTTTATCACAGAATCAGAGAAAACATGTCTGTACTGAGTGGCTTCCTAATTTATTACTTTAATGGGGAAATATTTAATACACTAACACTAACATGAGATGGCTGCGTAGCGCAGTGGCTTAGAAATGAGTTACGGCACTGAGAGCTTCGGGTTCGAATCCCGCACGGAACTAGTATTTGTATGGCTCATAATTATGGCAGTAATTGTTCCGGGTCTGGACGTTTGTCCTCCTACAATTTATATATATAAACTGCTTCAACGATACAGGAGAAAATCGTAGTGTGGGGGTTTAGAAAAAAAACAGCAATCAGAAACGATTACAAGATAAAATGTCACAGATAATATTTTTATTAAATATCAAAATATGAATAAAATAAAAATCCCAACAAAATATGGCAGCTGCATGAAAAAAACTAAGGATTCAAAGGAATTTGGAAAAAAATAACAGAATTAATGAAAATGTTTTATATGTGTTATATACTAATAGTTAATTGTAGCTAAAAATTGTTTAATATAGCAGCTTAACGTTCCGAAGCGTGCTTGCAAATATTTTAGATGTCCTGTGGGAAATTTGCAAGTTGCTTAGAATTATAAAAGCTAGCCTATGCTGTATTCAGAATTTCGACGTGCATACGAACTTTCAATTAATTCAACTGAATGCTGATTTATTAAAGGAATAGCATTGTTCACGAGCTATTTATAAAAAATTATTTCATCAAAAGCTTTATATTTTAAGCTGTTTATCATCAGGTTTTATAATCATGTTAAGTATTACTGCCGAGTTCCTCATATATCCTAGGCTCTTATAAACTAATTGCTATTTATAGGCTCCAAAACCTATATCCGTAGTATAATGTATGTCTAAAAATATCTATATTTCCGTGACTAGGAGTCCGTGACTTAGAAGATCGCACCGGACTTAAAAGCAGAAGGTGCTTCTCGATACCGACCGTATTGTCCGCCGGTTTCCTTTCCTTTTGCCATAACCCTCGTCCGTCTGGTTTTCCATGCCGAGAGTTTTCGACAGTTTGTTCTTTTTTTTTATTTCACTGTATTTTCTTTTATAAATTATTTTATTTAGGTATATATTTTATACTATCTATGCTTATAGTAGATCGAACACTATTTAAATACCAAAATAATACAAATAATATCCTATAGATTATTATATATTCTTAAAATCTTCTAAAATCAATGCTATTTTAACTAATTCTGAACTCATTATTACGGAATTTATGGTGTGTATATATTTTAATCACTATATTTAAAACTATAGTTAATTCTAGCGTTAGGTAATTACCGATAACCACATTAAACGACAACATTAATTACAGTTTACTAAATGTAAACTGCAAATAACAAAAGCCTGCGAATGTAATTTATTTGCAACATAAAATTCGTTATAAACAGATAATTTCCATTACCACCAGCAAACACTTTGACGCAATCAAATTTTCTGTAATAGAGTTAATTGTTAATAAGTTGATTTAATTCTCATACCAGTTGTCGATTGTTCAAGCTATATGACCGGTCCATTCCAGTTTAGCTATGGCATATATAAATTATAACGAGTAGCATCCCCGTACTAGTAAGCTAAGTGTAGGGTGGTCCCCCACTCGATGAAGTGACGACCTCGTAAGAGCTGCAGAAAGTCGATGGATACAGGTGGCTCAAAACCATGCTTTATGGCATTCTTTAGGGAAAACCTATGGTTCAGCAGTGGACTTGGGAAGGGCTTTATTAATGATGATGATGATGATGAAGTTGATCCAAGTGGTTTAACGCATTTTAATATCGTTTTCCATAAATACTCCAAAAAAAATCCATTTATAAAGTAAAAAGTATATAATGTTATTTTTTTTAGTATTATCGTAGTCAGTTTAGAGGGGGTTTTGTTAATAAGAAATATTGAACTCCAAGGATAAAAATTTGCATTATTTTTAAATATCGGATAATAATTTATTCATGGAATAAAATGCAACATAAAACGAAATAAAAAACTACAGTTCTAAAAATAGAAAAGTTTAATAGCTTCAGTTTTATATTCAGTTAAGTTATATTTAATTTGATGGATATCTTTTGGATTAGAAATAAATCAAACAAATAATAAAAGCCAATATTTCACCATATTACAATACAATACGATAGATTAATATACAAACAAATTTTCGAGGCAGGAAATAACGGGATTGTCTAGTGTTTGTATCCTACTTTTCCTCCAATCTTATCACTATATTTCTGGATAAATAACCCCCACGGTAATTGGGCTGATAATATTTTTGTTTATATTATTATATATTATTTTTATTTTTTATTAGATTTTTTTATTAGATATTAGATTTAAAAATGAATTTTATATCATTTCCATTTTAGAGATTTTTTTAGAGAGGAATTAAAATTAAGTTTAAATAAGCCTAAAAATTGTTTCTCAATGTTAAATACTCGTGCATACATATGAAATTACTATGAAACATATCAAATAAATCATTATTCAAAGATAACAAAATATTTATCAGTAAGAAAATCAAAAGTTTCTTATGTAGAGTTATACTAACCTTTGTCTAACTTACTAGAAATTTCAGACGCAAAATATCTCGAGGGCTTACTAAACTCCTTCATTGGAAATAATTGAGAATAATAATCAAGACTAAAAATAACATTTTCATTTCTTTAATTCTTAAACATTTTAACTGTCGATATAACGAATAGCTGAAGTGTTTGTACGGTAGGGCTACGACGGCTATCCGAGTACAGAATCAGCGAAGGAAACCTATCCAACTACAGAGAAGTGTAAGACAGGGTGACGTTATATCCCCGACACTCTTCACCGCTGGATTTGAAGACGTTTTCAAGCTATTGGGCCGTAAAGTGTTCGGAACATTAATAACAAGTACATCCCTCACCTTAGATTTGCTAATGGTATATTATATATATCCTTATGGTCCTTGTGGCAGATATATCCCATAGTCCCTATGACAGAATCGCTGGAGGACCTAAGCAATATGCTCAATGACCTTAATAGTGCCTTGCAACGGATAGGTCTTAAGATTAACATGGACAAAACAAAGATCATGTGTAACAACCATGTCACACCTATACCGGTAGTTGTTGGGAGCACTAAGCTCGAAGTTGTTGACGCGTATGTTTACCTGGGACAAATAGTCCAACTAGGTGGGTCTAACTTCGACTGAGGGTTAGTTGACCGACTCAACTCGCCTAGACAGCGTTCGGTAAATTACGACACATCTTCTCGTCACGTATACTTCAAAACTTGAACATAAAATTGTTCAACCAGGACATGTTGCCATTGATGACTTATGCATATAAAACGTGGCCCTTTACTGCTGGTCGCTCAGTGAGCTGCGGAGAGGACGATGCTCTGGGTTTCTCCGCCTAATTGCAAAAATAAGTGATATTTATTCGGTAAATACTAGGAACAGACACAAGCTAGTAGTACCAGTTACTCGACTCCACCGAGTCAGTAATTCATTCTGGGGGGCGATGTATATGCATTTACAACAAAATCCCGGAAAATATACAAAATTTGACATACGCAAAGTTCAAAAATTTCATTAAACTATGTTTGTATAAAAAGGGTTATTATAATATTAAGAAATTTATGGATGATAATAACCCCTGGAAAGGGTGATCGCTACCAAGCTATTTCTAATTCGTTTTGTGTTATTAATTGTAAACATGATAGTAAGCTATTATTTGAAAAAAAAAATAGTCCCGCTGGGTTTCTTGCTAGTTCTTCCCAGGACAGAGGTTTGAGAGAGAGGAAGAGAGGAGGACAGAGGTTTTTTTGCGAACCAGTGATAAATGAAAAAATTGAAGACTGTCAATGAGTATTGTTTATAATCTACATTGAATAAAAAAGTTTTTGTTTCTGTTTCTGATAAAATTAGAAATGAGGATATCCGCAGTAGAACCAGAGTAACCGACATAGCCCAAAGAATTAGTTTTCTGAAGTCGTAATGGTCTGGCCATATAGCTCGAAGAATCTTTAAGCGATTAGAAAGAAAGGTTCTCGAGTGGCAGCCTCGTGCCGGTAGACGAAGTGTAGGCAGCCCCTACTAGATGGAGTGAAGACCTGGTAAGACACTGGACGCAGGTGATTCAGGACCGTGCTTTGTGGAATTCCTTGAGGGAGGCTTATGTTCAGCAGTAGACTTGTGAAGAGCTCTAATAATAAAACAATTAGTCAATATTTATTTGAAAAAGTAATCAGCAATTTTTTTATCTAAACATTTTGGAATTACTAGCCACTAGTACACTGTTAAGTATAATCCATTTCCGTATTAGACCATCGCCATAGGCAACAACTGTCAATTAATGGACATGAGTAATAAATAACTAATAAGTATTGTAAAGTGCTCTCAAAGCCTCAAAATTTTCCAAGACAATTTTTATAAATTGCCCTGTCTAATATAGAAAATGGTCCTTGCAGCATACGATATCTATCTATTACTTACTGGAAGACTCCAAGTATTAATCAAAGCCTCTTTCTCCTTTTCTTCTTCCTCCTCCTTACTTGATTAAAGCTGCAGGATTCCATTAACTGCTGTAGCCACTTACCATCAGATGGACAGTAACTACGTTTGACAATTCAGTTTTGTAAAAAAAATTGCTTAGCCGAACCCAAATTAAAGTACATTTCCTTTTGACAAATTAAACGTGTCTTCTGAATTATTACTCAATCTAACAGAGACACTCTCGCGTAAAGACGCAGGTGAAAATTGCCAATTATTCATAATAAAGTCGTTTTACAAATGAAGCTATATTTTTCGTCACAATTTATTATTATTATAGTGTATTATATATCAATTCCGTTGTCTGACATATATACGGTAATAAAATAATATATTACTTGCTCGTATTTATTAAGCAAATGATCTACAACTTTGCTTTAGTTCGACAGTGGTGACAACTTAATATTTTCTTCTTAAACAATAACTTTTGAAGTCTATCGCTGAGCATTCCAAGAATGTGCCAGCTGGCGTGGCTTATTTATTGAACTATTATGAGTATCATCCTCAATACAGCCCTATGTATAAGTACTATATAAGCCCCATTTAATTTTACTCTGTTGAATGTAGGGCTTTCTTAAAGAATGGCACAAAACACAGTACTGAGCCATTTGCATCTATCGATTTTCTGCATGTCTTACCAGATTGTACGAGTAGTTTCACTTATTTTAACTCGAGGACCTTTTTTCCTTATTGTTCTTATAATGAAAATATAAACATCGCAAGAATACCGTAATTTTTTACTGTTATTTTTTATGTCCGCATGAGCACAACGATGTAATTCATTTTTGTTACAAGAAAATTTCTACATGTTGTCGCCATATTTATGGATTTCTCTTGACCATTCACCTTTTTACGCTTATTAATAATGCTTATACAGTGTGAGACTCTCTGAAGTTAGTTTTAATGACTTTATTATTAATTGAATTCACGTTTTTTAAAACACGTTGTGTTAAGCGTCACGAAATCTTAAACAATATTATTTTTAGTTGATCCTTGATAACCTTTATCATCTAATAATTTATCTTCTTTTAACCAAAAGTGAAAGCTGTCTACAAAGACCTAAAAACTATAAAATAATCTCACATTCTGAAATCGAAGAAGTCTGAAGAAGAAGAAGAAGGTGCTAAGACAATAGTGTTTAGAGAAATTTAAGCCCCGACTCTATCGTATCAGTTAACTACTTTAAATATCTAATATTTTGGCCCACTTCATTAATGAAGTTTCCAATATTTTTAACTTCCCGCTAAGAAAATTGAAAATTTTCAAAAATAAGGAAGTTATTGGTTTCACCCCGATTTTCAAAAATCGAGTTTTCATCAGATCTCGACGTTATGCGATCCCAGGAATCTATTCTGGCTAATTTCACGTGGACGTCCGTACGGGGATGTGTGTGTGTGTGTGTGTGTGTGTGTGTGTGTGTGTGTGTGTGTGTGTGTGTGTGTGTGTGTGTGTGTGTGTGTGTGTGTGTGTGCGTGTGTGCGTTCGTGCGTCCGTGCGTGCGTGTATGTGTGTATGTCTGTAAGTATGTAAACCTTTAATAACTTTTCAACGTCTTTATTGAGATGTGTTCTAAAGATCTTAATGTGGAATAGATTTGGTGATAATATGAACTGATTCGGACGAGTAGATTTAGAGAAATATCAAAAATAAAACTTTGAAAAACTGTTTTTTTGGAATAACTTTTAAACGCCTTTACCGATCGGTACCAAAACTAATCAGCTCTTAACCTCAAAAAGTGACGTCGAATGCCGTTTGGAAAATAAAAATCGGTTTATTCGTTCGTGAGATATCGAAAGAGAAAGAATTTGGAAAAAAAACATTGTTTTTAACATAATTTCAAGATTTCGTAACATAATTTGGTAAAATTTGAAACAAGTTATTTCATCTTAGTACTCAGAGGTGACAACGCATCTGCATTTGATAAGAGAGTAGTAGATATCTATGGGCCACAGCATCCACTTGCTATCGGGTGGATGTCCTTGTTTATATCCTTGTACTATAAAACTGTAAACAATATTCTTGTCAATTGTGAACCTTTTTATAGGATAGGGTGACAAACGAGCACACAGCCCACCTGATGGTAAGTGGTTGCTGTGGTCCATAGACATTTACATCTATCCTCGATTACGAATCAAAATGCAGATGCGTTTTCACCCGTGAGGACTAAGATGTAATGCCTCGTTTCCAGTAATAATGATCTCCGGTTCTTTACACTCACCATACGAAACACAGCAGCATTAAGCCACTATTTTACGCTGGTATTCTGTGAGAGCGTGGTACTTCCCCGGTCGAGCCCACCCATTCGTGCTACAACTATACCACTAATATAACTGCAGCATAGCTCTACCACGTATACAGAACCTGTTTTAATTGCTCTTTTTTATTAAATAAACTTATAATTTAAGGGATGGTCCCATATAAATTTGAAACAAAAAGTAGTGGATGAAGGTTTTTATATTATTATCGACATAACATTCTAGCTACCTTGAACATGTTATATTCCTTAGTGCGCTCAAAAAGGTCAAATCGCTTTCATTCTCCGATGCGCTATGTATTAGCACAGATTTCAGGAGCCATTATGTGAAGAAAAGATCTCAATTTTTAAAATTCACTATAGGACATGGGGGTTTCCCATTTAAGTAAGAAATTTGTTGTAACTACTATGTTCGGAAAGCATATTAGGAGTACGCTAGAAGACCTTTGGTTTTTTGGCGTTATTTCTCGTCGCTGGTTTATAAGTTTTACAAGTGACATGTACGTACTTTCTTTCTATAAATACTTTGGAAGGTGTAGGACATCTTTTTCAAAGAGTTCGTCTGAGTGATAACAACACCCCTATCTATTTCTGATGCCAAGCAAGAATGCATTAATTTCTGAGTTCCGCTCTAAAGGATATGGAGGGCCCGAATAATTACAGCATAAGTGGCACTCCATCTTAGTTCCCTAACGTGATAAGGTAGACTGTAAGCCTGTTTTTTTAATTGTAAACCAGTGCTCGATCACAATCCTACGTGGTGGTAAGTGCTGATGTAGCCATATATGGTAAATCTTATTTTAACAAAAGCCTATTCACTCTTGCTTTGAAGATATCCAAATTATATTCGGACGTAAAAATGGACGCCGGCAAATTATTCTATTCCTTTACTGTGCTCATTACAAAAAAAGAAGCAAACCGTTCGGTTCTAATGTGTGGAATATCGATAACAAAGGGATGTAGACCTGCCGACCGCCTCGTTCGCCGATGGTGGAAAGGAAAGGAAGGATTTATTTGTCATATTCTAACTCTCATTACTCTTACCATCACAAAAATATGTTTATGAATAAAATTCAAATTTTACACAATTTCTCGTATATAAAACCATATTATTATTTTCTTTTAAATTCTCTTTAAATGGGCAGTCTCTACGCTGTCTATTATGTAAAAAAATGAAAACCAATCGGTTCCGGAATTATTTCTAGCCACATAACCTACAAAACCGCAACATATGTACTGTAATATGATTTGTGAAAATCAAATGTTAAATTTGTCATTGAAACTATTCGCATGACAAATGAAACAATGAATCCTGACAATCAATCTTCAAATCTAATACACACGAAATATATAATTTACAGAATGCATTTTCCATGACATTAGCCAACGAATTAATATATGGTCCGTTTGACCTCGCGGACAAACAAACAATAAATTGATACATCGGACCAGTGGCTGGAAACCCATGCTATAATATTTTATTACTATTCAACTCTAATTTTATTTATCGTCGAGTGCCGCTCACGCTTCATTGGAAATGTGGAAAAAGTCGAAAAGTACTGCAATATATCTGACTCATTTATATGGTAAATTGTACTCTAGCGAGACGTTTTATTGAGATTTAAGTTTTAGCTGGCGTACGTTATTTTCTTTATTTTTGTGGATTTTCACATATAAATATTCAAATGCGATATCACCAATATTTTGAAATTATTAAACATCTCAACCAAGAAAAAATTTCGTATGTAATATTGATCCCTAGCGAATTTTTTAATTTTTTTATTTTATGCATAAGTGTGACAAACGAGCACGCAGTTCACCTGATAATAAGAAAATACTATGGTCCATAGACATCTATATCCATCCTCGATTAAGAATCAAGGTGCAGATGCGTAAAGAGGAGTATGTAATATGGAGTGCATCATTTTCAGTAAAAAGGGTCTCAAGTTCTTTACATTTACCATACCATACAGTAGCTTTAACTTACTATTTCACGATAGTATTCTGTGAGAGCGTGGTATTTCTTTGTTCAAAACGACCCATTCATGCTGCAACCATATTATAGCTGCAATATGGCTCTACCACGTGTACCATGTTATTTATGGCATATTTATACTTCTTTTAATGATACCATTCACATATCATAAACACGTAGTTTGGGAGATAGGTGCAAAGTCAGAAGGGGATGATACCTTAAACCATTTAGAACATATTAATCTAAACGTGCCGTGCAGTGGAGGTTAATAATATCCACTACCCCATATCTTCCCGTGGGTGCCGTAAAAGGCGACAGAGGGAAACAGGCAGGAGATGGGCAGCAGGATCTTCCTGATAGCAGCAACTATACAAAAAAACTAAGTACTAAGTCGCTGAAGTTCATACAGGTTTACGCGCCAACGTCGGAACATCCCGATGAGGAGGTGGAGAAAATATATGAGAATATTTCTAGAGACATGCATTCCTCCAAAACTCACTAACTATACGGTGATAATGGGAGACATCAACGCAAAACTAGGCACAAGAAAGAACTGTGATCTGAAGGTATAGAAATTTTTGATAGGTCAACAGAACCCAAGGGGCCAGCAGCTGGCCGACTTCATGGAGAAAGAGGGACTCTTTATGATGAACTCTTTCTTCCAGAAGCGGCCCCACATAAAGTGAACCTGTTCGAGCCCCGACAGTTCTACAAAAAATGAGATTGACTTCATTATGACGACTACACGGTGTAACTGTTTGTGATGTCTCAGTGATCGCAAGGGTGAAAACTGGCAGCGATCACCGAATGGTTAGAGGCACACTGAACCTAAACGTTAAGTTGCAGAGGTTTCATCTAATGAAGTCAACGCTCCGTCCCCCACATGCTTTAATCAAAAATCCCGAAACCTTTCAGCTTGAGTTACAAAACCGCTTTCAGTGCCTAGAAGATTGCAATGCAGTGGACGATATGAATGACAAGCTCGTGGAAACTGTCCATGCGGACGGAGCTAAGTTCTGCAAGACCCGCCGCAGAAGAACACAAAAACTCTCCGATCATACTCTTAATCTCATGGCTATTAGACGGGAGATGAGGCTGCAATAGTCAGCAGATTTGACTGCATACAGGCAACTGAACAGACAGATCTCCAAATGCATGCGGCGGGACTTACGCAACTTTAATACTGCTAGTACTGAAGAAGCAATCGAGCGGAACCAGGGCTCCAAAGTCTTTGCAAGAGATCTACTAAGAAATTCCGTCCACTATTGGACGCAATTTCTTCCCTAGTTGGACAAACTTTCAACAACAAACGTGGTCCTCTATGCGCTGAATTGTATCGGAAGAAAGAAGAAGAAATAGTCGTATATATATTCTAGTCGATAATAACATAATTCTTAAAACGATCATATTTACGTATTCATGTAGTAAGATCTAGAGCTAGATCTTAACATAATATTTCGTCATTCACCACTGGGCATTGGTCACGCTTTAATTGGAGAGGGTGGAGCAGGAATATATTGGTACCGCACTGCGCCGGTACGTATTGTTGGTCTTCGGATTTCCTCCGAATACTTTTTTTATTCAATTATATTTTACATTTACATAAGTCTTAAAGTACAATAACTTAGCCTGACAAATGCCTATAAAAATTAATTTAAAGGGGGTTCGCGAACCTCACTTTAAACGGCTGTCTAATGCCCGACATACAGCATCAGGCTAGCTATATTAACTCCTCTTATTTCGCTGTAGATGACAAAACTATGTTTACTGAACTTCCTGCCCCAACAAGGCGTACACATCGAAGATAATATAATTAATACATTACAAAATCATTAGATGTAAAACATAACACAAATTGTTGGTTGCACATACATGTTGATTCCAACTGGGATTCGAACCCAATACCCAATATTTCATAGTAGGCAGTTACTCTAACCACTAACTTATTTGATATTATAATTTGAATAATACGTTATATGAATAATAATCTGAAACATTTTGTCCGGATCAAATGTAGTGTACAGGAGTTTGAACGTCGTTGGCCATTGAGAATTGTTTAAAATTACATACTATTTTTCTAGTTAGCATTAAATTTTAATTAAACAAAAGATTTTATGTTCGTTTAAATAACTAATGGAAATACTTACCTTATTAAATAATTGAAACAAATTCCTTTTAATTAAAGAGGCTTATGTAAATAAATCTTATTCACTTCAAAACTAGAACAATCAGTGAATCTCAGATTTCTTTTGTTTAAGAAAATTAATTCAAGCATTCTGAATTTTTCTCAGTGCAGCTGCTTCAATAAGTCTTTTAGTAAAGTAAATACTTCATACTTTGTTCAAGTTTAAATCGTTCGAAACAATGAGACATTTGTCCCAAATTCACCTTTCGACTTACCCGGAACGATAAAGATACGAAGCGAGTCTGTACTCTCACCTTATTTATCCGGGCGGCCTCCTGTGGGACGGAATATAAAGCGATTCAAGCAAATCCCCGCAAGATTGAATCTAGCAAAAGTTTTCCACTAGTGTGTCAAAAAACTTATAATTCCGCTTACTGTTCGGCTATTGAATTTCTCCCGTTATTTATTGTTGGCGATAAAATAATATTAATCTCGCGGGGATTACACTTGGATTTTATTCCTCTATCCGCTCGTCGGAACTTCGAAAATAACCCCAGATTATTGTCGACGTTGAGAATAATGAAGATAAGCTGAAATTATGACTGATTTTCTTATTAAATCTTATTTATATGGCTAGCTTAGCACTTTAGCTACTAAAATAACAACAAAGACTCTTTCAATAACTTAGTTTCAGGAAATATTAAAGGTAAAAGAAGTACAAAATATTAAAACTTGTTAGCAGTGTCGTAATTTTTTAAATAGCTATATTTTATACTATTCTGGGAAAAGGCCGTTTCAAAAATGCGCTGAATTGCGTGTAATAAGGTTTATAGACCTATAACAAATTTTAAAACTTTAAATAAGATATAAAGATGTCCAGACTCATTATTTCTTCAACTACAGTTACCTGAGAGTAATCATATTTTTCCAACACAGCGATATCCACTCAAATACTATTGAATCTTATCAAAGCCAAGTAGTAATCAGCTGTGGAAGTTTCCCCACGTAAGAGGGATTATATTTTCGTTAAGTTAGCTGAGGGTACAGAGCAATAAATAGAGAAAAAGAAAGATATGAAGGGGAGGACCGACGTCCCGCGTATAAGTAATCTAGAAATTTGTTATGGTTTTAAGAGAAAAATAAATTTATCCAAAGAAACTCCCACGAGAGCAATGCAATACTTTATCCAAACTCATGCACGCTCACGTTAGCAATTTATTAAGAATTGCAATTTAATCAAACAAGTTTCGGCAAACAAATTAACAAAAATATTAACATAAGCCGTGGTAGCTTAACAGCTAAGCACACCCCAAAAAAGAGTTTACTCTAGCATCCCGGGTTTGAAACCCGCCGTGGAACCAACAAAATTATTAAATGCAATTTTATTACCACTTTGTGGTGAAGTATTTTGTACACATATGCTATTAAAGTCTAAATCTTAAAACTTAAATTTCGGTTTAAATTTTATTAATTGAAAACAAGTTTTAAATGCTAAGCTAGAGCACGCTGCAGATATACTCGTAGTTACAACACGAAGGCGTCAGCTGCACTAGGGCGGACTACGCTTTCATAGAATACCGGCGTAAGTTTCGTATGGTGAGTGTAGAGAACCGGAGACCCATTTTACTGGTATTTAGGCATTCTGTCTTAGTCCTCAGAACTGACAACGACCTACTATTTGGTTTTTTTTATAGCATAAGGGTGACAAAGTAGCACACAGTCCACCTGATGGTAAGTGGATGCTGCGGCCCATAGACATCTACATTTAACCTCGATTCTTAGTCGAAGATGGATATATATCTACAAGTAATGGTATGTCTATAGGCCACAGCACCCACTTACCCTCAGGTGGACTGTGTGCTAGTTTATCAGCTTCGTTGGCATTAATGTTGATTTCATCAATTCTGGTTGTCGATTGATACAGAAATCATTAACGAAAAAACAACTTATTTCTTTCAGGTTATTGGTCAATACAGATAGAGATTAAATAATTACAAAAATAAGAAGAAATAACTACAGCGTCATATGTTCTGACTCGTGGTAAACTGATGATCCCATTTCATCTTAAATTTTACCTTCATTTAATTAACGCTTCATATTAACTCCGTTTGTCCTTCGCACTTACAGTCATTGGTACAAAATAGAGCATTATGTTAGGATGCTACTGTATACAATATTGTCTTTTCATTTGGCGCCAATACATACAAACTCTGTGCACTGTACACACCATGGCAAAAACATGGCTTTTCCAAATGTACCCTTGCTATCTGTAATGATTGCCCTTGTGCTTTGTTTATAGTAATACAAAAACCAATTTTGGTTGGAAAGTGGAGAAATGAACTTAAATTGATATTGAATAAAACTATTATTTACAGATTTTATCGCGTTTAATTACTTTAATTTATTTTTACTATCCCGACGTTTCGGGTGCTTTACAGCACCCATGGTCACGGGGGGACTGAGATGTTTGACGTCCCAATGTCATAGTTAGTCCGGCTACCTTCAGTTTTTGAATATTAATTTTTTTTAAATTGAGCTTATAGTATCATGAAGTCTTGCAGTGGTATGCTTGGGCTCGGGTTTAATTTTGTTAATTATAGGATCCCAAGCAGCTGGCAGCACCCATCCATCTTCTCTATTGAAATTTGGATGTTTTTTAATTTCAATAGCCGCGTGTTCTTTTGCGAGGATTTGTGATTTATTAAATCGAATGTAATGGTGGGGACGATCTTGAACATATTCGCAGACTGCAGACTTCCCGGAGCGTCGGTGCTTCATGTCAACTATATGTTCCTTCACGCGGGTTTTTATAGATCTTTTTGTTTGACCTATGTAAGAGAGACCACATTCACGATCTAGCTTGTACACACCTGCATCCTGTAGAGGAATATTACATTTGATGGATAGTAAAAATTGACTAATCTTCTTCGGTGGCTTGTAGTATGTTTTAATGGAAGCTCGCTTCAAGATGTAGCCAATCTTGTCTGTGACTCCTCTGACATATGGTAGTACAGCAGGCGCGCGCTCAACTGTGGCTGGCGTCACTCGTTCACTGTGACGTAGGCGCAGGACCCGAAGCTTGTTGTCTTGCAAAACTTGCTTGACGTGCTGAAGCTCGGCAGCCAGATGTTTTCTGTCACAGATCCCTCATGCTCTCTGAAACAAAGATTTACCCACGGTAGCTAACTGTGAAGGATGATGGAGAGATTCGCCATTTAGATATCGGTTGGTATGGGTCTTTTTCCTATACACAGTGTGACCAATAGTGTTAGCGGGACTAAAACATCTAGGAAGGCTAAAGAATTATTTGCCTCTAACTCCATTGTGAATTGTATTTTAGAGTTTATGGAGTTAGGGTGGTCTAAAAATGCAGTTACTTTGTCAGATGGTAAAATTGTGAAAGTGTCGTCTACGTATCGCTTGTAGAACCTTGGATTTACAGGAGCAGAAGAAGGGCTTTCTCCTCAAAGTCCTTCATGAATATGTCGGCGACTATGGGTGACACAGGTGAGCCCATCGTCACACCATCTGCTTGCTTGTAGAACTCCTCCTTCCACAATAGATAGCCAGATGTGTTCAAGTAATATTGCATATTCTTGAGGCATGTTATTTTCTTCTAGCTTCCTAGTTACAATTGAGATGCAGTCAATAATAGGTAGGCATGTAAATAGTGACTGAACATCAAAACTGACCATAGTTTCATTGTCAGCGAGATATAGGTTTTTTATCTCACTCACAAAATGGTATGAATCCTTTGTGTGTGCTCTGGTATGTCCTCTCAGTGGTGATAGTATTTTTGCTAAGTGTTGTGCTAGCTTATACGTTGGTGAATCGATCTGGCTTACTATGGGACGTAGTGGAGCGTTTGGTTTGTGTATCTTCGGTAACCCATACAACCTCGGTGGTTTGGTGCATGATGGTATTAGCGAATTCACGTCGAGATTTAATTTTTCGGAGTATTTCTTTATTAAATCGCTAGTTGCTTTAAGCGTGTTAGTTGTGGGGTCTGTTTTGACCTTTTTATATGTACTTTCGTCCGATAAAAACTGTAGTATTTTAAAATGATACTCTGACGTGTCCATTATTACCGTAGCGTTTCCTTTATCCGCGCGGAGAATCGTGAGCTCTGGTATGTTCCGTAAGTTATTCAGCGCTGTAAATTCGTCTTTAGGAAGGTTTGGTTTCAGCACTGAACTACGACGTTACAAGGACGAAATATCTTGACGTATGGGCTCCAAATCTTCCTTACCGATATTATTCTTAAACAGACAATCTTCGACACTGCAGATAATTTCTTCGTACGGGATTTTTCGCGATGTTAATGCGAAGTTCGTTCCCTTCGCTAATACTTTCATTGTCGGTTCGTCCAGTGTATGTTTTGACAAATTATAGACCGTGCGTTGTTTACAGTTTGAGTCTATTGTCAACGGTTTTGTATCGTTCTGGCGTTGACTTGGATGTTTGGCATTTGATTTGATCGTTAATTTTTGGTATTTTTCTATTTATTTATTTTTGCATTCATTGTATTTCGATGTTTCCCGTTTGTTTAAAGTTTCGATACAATTATTAAAATTAAATGTCGATAAAATTGTCTTTAGTTCACTGGACAAATTGTCTATGGTGTTATTTTGTTTAATTTGGATGTTTTTTTAACTTCAATAGCCTCGCGTATCATCCTTGATGGGAATCTGTGTTCTTTTGCGAGGATTTGTGGTTTATCAAATCGAATGTAATGGTGGGGACGATCTTGAACATGTTCGCAGACTGCAGAGAAACGTCGGGATAGCAAAAATATATTAAAGTAATTAAACGCGATAAAATCCGTAAATAATATTTTATTCAATGTGTAGTGTTCGCGTAAATTTAAGAAATCATTATGTGAACTAGTACGGACTGGTAATAGCAAATAAAATTCGCCGATTAGAAGATCTTAAAACCAAGCGCGCAAGATATATAACATCTTTAGATTTCTTGAAGAGATGCAGAGACCATAATCTCATTCCTACGTGTGTCAAAATATCAACAAAGAAAGACATTCGAGAAAGCGCTAAGATCTTAAATCAGGCAAGTAAAAAGTTGTTACGAACGGTGATTCAGCAGAAACGGTTCGATTTACATTTCATAAATAACACCGTAGACAAATTGTCCAGTCAACTAAAGACAATTTTAACGACATTTGATTTTAATAATTGTATCGAAACTTTAAACAAACGGGAAACATCGAAATACAATGAATGCAAAAATAAACAAATAGAAAAATAACAAAAATTAACGATCAAATCAAATGCCAAACATCCAAGTCAACGCCAGAATGATACACAACCGTTGACCATAGACCCAAACTGTAAACAACGCACGGTCTATAATTTGTCAAAACATACACTGGACGAACCGACAATGAAAGTAGTAGTAGTAGTAAGAAGGGAATGAACTTCGCACTTCGCACCGCGAAAAATCCCGTACGAAGAAATTATCTGCAGTGTTGAGGATTGTCTGTTTAAGAATAATATCGGTAAGGAAGATTTGGAGGCCATACGTCAAGATATTTTGTCCTTGTTACGTCGTAGTTCAGTGCCGAAACCAAACCTTCCTAAAGACGAATTTACAGCGCTGAATAACTTACGGAACAGACCAGAGCTCACGATTCTCCGCGCGGATATTCTCCGGGAGGAAATGCTACGGTGATAACGGACACGTCGGAATATAGATTTAAAATACAACAAAATTTATCGGACGAAAGTACATATAAAAAGGTCAAAACAGACCCCACAACTAACACGCTTAAAGCAACTAGCGATTTAATAAAGAAATACTCCGAAAAATTAAATCTCGACGTGAATTCGCTAATACCATCATGCACCAAACCACCGAGGTTGTATGGGTTACCGAAGATACACAAACCAAACGCTCCACTACGTCCCATAGTGAGCCAGATCGATTCACCAACTTATAAGCTAGCACAACACTTAGCAAAAATACTATCACCACTGAGAGGACATACCAGAGCACACACAAAGGATTCATACCATTTTGTGAGTGAGATAAAAGACCTTACATCTCGCTGACTATGAAACTATGGTCAGTTTTGATGTTCAGTCACTATTTACATGCCTACCTATTATTGACTGCATCTCAATTGTAACTAGGAAGCTAGAAGAAAATAACATGCCTCAAGAATATGCAATATTACTTGAACACATCTGGCTATCTATTGTGGAAGGAGGAGTTCTACAAGCAAGCAGATGGTGTGGCGATGGGCTCACCTGTGTCTCCCATAGTCGCCGACATATTCATGGCGTACTTTGAGTAGAAAGCTTTACTGCTCCTGTAAATCCAAAGTTCTACAAGCGATACGTAGACGACACTTTCACAATTTTACCATCTGACAAAGTAACTGCATTTTTAGACCAACTTAACTCCATAAACTCTATAATACACATTGAATAAATTCGCGTAAATTTAAGAAATCATTATCTCTAAAATACAATTCACAATGGAGTTAGAGGCAAATAATTCTTTAGCCTTCCTAGATGTTTTAGTCACACTGTGTATAGGAAAAAGACCCATACCAACCGATATCTAAATGGTGAATCTCACCATCATCCTTCACAGTTAGCTACCGTGGGTAAATCTTTGTTTCAGAGAGTACGAGGGATCTGTGACAGAAAACATCTGGCCGCCGAGCTTCAGCACGTCAAGCAAGTATTGCAAGACAACAAGCTTCGGGTTCCGCACCTACGTCACAATGAATGAGTGAAGCCAGCCACAGTTGAGCGTGCGCCTGCTGTACTACCATATGTCAGAGGAGTCACAGACAAGATTGGCTACATCTTGAAGTGAGCTTCCATTAAAACATACTACAAGCCACCGAAGAAGATTAGTAAATTTTTACCATCCATGAAATATAATATTCCTCTACAGGATGCAGGTGTGTACAAGCTAGATTGTGAATGTGGTCTCTCTTACATAGGTCAAACAAAAAGATCTATAAAAACCCGCGTGAAGGAACATATAGCTGACGTGAAGCACCGATGCTCCGGGAAGTCTGCAGTCTGCGAACATGTTCTAGATCGTCCCCACCATTACATTCGATTTGATAAACCACAAATCCTCCCAAAAGAACACCGATTCCCTACCAAGGAAGATACGCGAGGCTATTGAAATTAAAAAACATCCAAATTTCAATAGAGAAGATGGATGGGTGCTTCCAGCTGCTTGGGATCCTATAATTAACAAAATTAAACCTAATCCCAAGCATACCGATATAAGTCACTTTGCGTAAATCGGACCAAAAATTAATATTCAAAAACTGAAGGTATCCGGACGTCAAACATCTCAGTCCCCCCCGTGACCATGGGTGCTGTAAAGCACCCGAAACGTCGGGATAGCGAAAATAAATTATAGTAATTAAATGCGATAAAATCCGTAAATAATAGTTTTATTCAGAGTCGAGGTTTTTTTTAATAGTTAAGGGTCGCAAATGAGCACACAGTCCACCTGATGGTAAGTAGTCGATGTGGTCCATAGACATCTACATTTATCATCAAAATGCAGATGCGTTGTCACTCGTGAGGACTGAAGACTAAGATGGAATTCCTCGTTTCCAGTAAAAAGGGTCTGTGGTTCTTCACACTCACCAAGCGAAGCACAGCAGCGTTAAGCTGCTATTTGACGCTGGTATTATGTGAGAGCGTGGTCCTTCCCCGGTCGAGCCGACCCATTCGTGCTACAACTACAGCAGCTATATACTCGTAGCTGCAGCATGGCTCTACCACGTAAAAAATACACAATTACACTTTCCCCTTTTCTCCCATATCTATTAAAATAGTAACATCGGTTATTTTTTGCCCCAATTATGTAATCCGAATCTTTGTCCCCTTACATAATCGGGGTGCATCTATATTTTACATACGCATAACTGGTACACCTAATTTCAATTGGAGTTTATGCGAGGGTACACCCGATAGCTCAAGAGAATTTTAAAACTCAGCGGGATATGAACTGCACTGTTCAGCGTCCATGATTGTATCTCTTGACAAATAATCCTTTATTTCTCCCTGCATCTCTTTCAAAATGTCAGTATTGATTTGGTTAATGATTTCATTTCTTTGTTCGAGAATTTCTATGCACATAACCAATAATCAGAATTTAAATTTTGTTGTAAGTCCGGGTAAACTTTAGCAAGGAGTTCCATATCGTTTTACAAAAATACCTACTATAACAACCGTGTCTAAACGTTCATTGTCTATTTTTCAAGTTCTTCCCTATTTAATTCGACATAAACTGAGGATTCCTACGGAGGCTTCTACAGCCCTTGGGCACTTGTAATCAATTTCGAACAAAGAAGACAAAAGAAGTCACTTGTGAGGGCTAAAATGGAATACCTCACAGGTTGTAATTACACTAGCTGTCTATATCCATCAGATTGGAACACAGCGGTGCAGTCACTGCTATTTGGTGGCAGAAACCATATAATATTCTGTGGCAGAAACAGATAGAGAGACAGAGAGAGAGAGAGAGAGAGAGAGAGAGAGTGGTAGCTACCCAGACAGACTCCTAGGTAGAAATGACCACCTCCTTGTCAACATTTTACGATATTCAGGGGATGAAAAGAGTGATGGGTTCTTTTGGGCGCTAACACATTAACTTTTTACATTTACTTAATGTTTATTATAAATGTAGGTACATCAAATTAAATTTACATTTATTTATGCCTTACAAATTGTACATTTTAATTAAAAATATATGTCTGTCAACTTTTATGTGAGCGTAAACTCATCAAAGGAAATATTATGTTCTTAATTAATTTTCTTTTATGGCAAAATTACATTTTTATTTATATTAAGACAACGACCGTGGATGTCGTAAAAGACGTCAGAGGGCGACAAACTAGAAGCCGGGCAACAGAGTCTTCCCAGTAACAACAAAATATTAAAAAATCTGCACTGGGCAACACGCCTGCCAAACTGTGGCAATATCCCGTCCATTTTTTCTACGTGGTATAGCCATGCTGCAGTTATATTAGTAGTATAGTTGTAGCACGAATGGGTCGGCTCGACTGGGGAAGGACCACGCTCTCGCAGAATACCAGCGTAAAATAGTAGCTTAATGCTGCTGTGTTTGGCATGGTGAGTGTAGAGAACTGGAGACCCTTTTTACTGGAAGCGTGGCATTCTTAGTCCTCACGGGTGGCAACGCATCTGCATTTTGATTCGTAACCTAGGATAGGTGTAGTTGTCTATGGTTCACAGCACCCACTTTCCATCAGGTGGACTGTGTGCTCGTTTGTCACCCTATCCTATAAAAAAATGAGGCAATATTTGTGGGAGACCTATGATAATCAGTGGAGTTTTGTATTAGCTATAACGGCTGTAATGGTAAAGACGATATGTAATTTTCAATTTTAAATACAAGGCTTCCTCTTGTGTCTGAGATGGTATTTAGTTTCTTCGACGAAGGTTTCGAAGGACGTGTCTTTGAAATATTTTTTTTCTGACATGCAGGATAACTCACCACGTTTTCTTTCACAACCGAGTTCGTGACAGATCAGTACTTTCAATTTTATTTGTGCCGGAGGGGATTAAACCCGTGCTACTCTTGTACTGTGATATTTACAGCTAACGCATTACTACTGAACGACTACAGCTCTAATATTTGGATCCAGTATTTAGGTCGAGAGTTTAATACGTAGGGATAGAATAATTCTTTAAATAGAATAAATATAACTGTGGTGGCGCTGCCGTCGCACCGCAAGCGAAACACACCGAAGCCTAAATCAGGCTATCAAAATTTCGAATCATAAACAGTATATATAGAACATCTCCGAACTATCTCCGCTCCCCGGGCAGAACATCTTGCCCGGCGGGAGAACTCCCCTTTTCCTTCCACGGTTACAGTGGAGAGCGGCCATCGCTCTGTGTGATAGTTCGGAGAATACTGTTTATGATTCGGAATTTTGATAGTGTGATTTAGGCTTCGGTGTGTTTTGCTTGTGGCGTGACGACAGCGCCGCCACATAACGATGTAACCAATATGTTTTCTTGAGCCTCTCCTGTTAAATGTAGGATTATCCTCTCCTTTATTAGCACCCTTGGCAGGCAAATTGACGATCGTAGTATCAAACTTCTTGCACCTTTAATACCGCTACTCTTTGTTGATCTAGGTATTTTACCTCTGCTTTAAAAGAGATGGTGAGCTACGATCATATCTATTCTATTATATATCATGCTTATACTAAATTTTAAAAAAAATTCATCCATTCATCCATCCATTTCTGTGTATAACAGTCAACAGCTGAACTTAGGTCTCTTCAATAGACTGCCTCGTATGGAAGATTCTGCCACAGTTGCCACGCCCTGCCATAGTCGCCCATCTCCTGTATCAGTTGCCCTCTATCGCCTTTTGCGACATCCAGCGACGATATGGGTATTATGTATGGATATTCTTACACCGCCACTACATGAGACATATTGAAAATATTGTGACACAGTACGTTGTAACCTTTATCATTTTTATCAATATAATGGAGATAAAAACCTTACAAGAAAACATAATAGGACAATATTATCATAGTCAACTTACAAACAAAAAAACAAATATGTCGGCGGCATAAATTACTAAGCAAGAGCTTATTGAAATATTACCAGCTTTATCGCATTCGGTCAAAATGACAAGCAATTAACATTGTAAATACAAGCAAACACACAACAGCTTTATCTAAAGAACTTGTGTAAAGAAATGTTGGACGTAGAATCAATTCCATGTCGTCATCGATCATGATATCATTTGCCTCTCAACCTTCCCACTATAATTAATGTGCAATTCGATACCATAGGAAGTAGGCAGAGTACGTGTTAAAATTTTTAATAAAGAGACTTGAGGAATAAGAAAAAAAATATTTCGACGGCATGTGAAGTTCGCCAACACGCATTGGGGCTAATGGTGGTTAATATAGCGCATAGCGCCAAATTATAGCGCGCTATCTCTCCATAACGCATAGCGCGTGCTATGTAAGTAGTCGCCATGACGCTATGACGCTTTGGCGCTATTCATAATAATTCATTAGGGGCAGTGCAGCGGACACTTCCTTGACCTAAAACCCTCTCAGAAATGAGGGGAGGCCTGTGCCCAGTAGTGGGACGTATATAGGCTGTAACTTTACTTTATGAATGTAATGGAAATTTGGTTTTGTAATTTAAGGATGATTAAATTATTCAGTTAAGCTTTACTTATTTATAACAGGAAAACTTCCAGCTTTTAGTTAATACCATATGGTATTTATAGTAATTCACAATGTAAGCATATTAGAAGTTTTCACAAAGCGTATAGAACAAAAATGTCTTATCTAGTTTTTTTTATAAGATAAGGGTGACAAACGAGCACTCAGTCCACCTGATGGTAAGTGGATGCTGTGGCTCATAAACATCTACATTTAAACTCGATTAGGAATCAAAATGCAGATGCGTTGTCACCCGTGAGGACTAAGAATGCCTAGTTTCCAGTAAAAAGGGTCTCCGGTTCTCTACAGTCACCATACGAAACACAGCAGCATTAAGCTGCTATTTTACGCTGGTATTCTGTGAGAGCGTGGTCCGTCCCTAGTCGAACCGTTACCCATTCCCCATTCCCATTCGTGTTATAGCTGCAGCGTGGCTCTACCACGTTTAAAAAGTCAAACTAAGTTTGTCAAACTAAAGTAAGGCACATAATTTTTTAACGTACTCGTATTTATTATAATTATTAAATAATAATAGTAAAGATTTCCGTAAAGTAACGCCTAATTCTATTAATTACTAGCATCCCGCCTCAGATTCAACTGGAGAGTATCTATTACATACATAAACATACATAAACACGCACGCCTGTCACCCAGAGGGGTAGGCAGAGACTACGGACTTCCATTTGGCACGATCCTGACCACCACCTCTCTTGTCTCCTTTACATCCATATATCTACGCACACATCCTTATGCGCAGTATCTGTTAATGCGAGGATATTCATGTTTAAGATAATCAAAGACCTTTATTACCAAAGAACATAATTTTCCACTTTCTGGTTTTTTTAAATAAAGAAATCTTTATGTCTTTCGGATAAAATATCAATTTCGGATAAAATTCAGATAAAAATCCTTTGCGGCATTGCATTCTGTTCGTAAAGTTTCATAGCAGTCGGCCAGAAATTCCGTAGACAGACAGACAAACATTTTATAAATGGTTATTTATATATTATTCTGATGTTAATAACCCTCTTAGCTTAATAAAAACCTCTTACTTCAATATAACAAACGGACACATCAGCTTTACTTATATGTATAGATTTTGTAATTTATTTTTCACTCACTTCCAGACAAAGAAATTTTGCAGACGTATTATGATTATTATATATTGTATATGTCAGTGACTGCCTCGTTGGTCTAGTGGTTGTAGTAGTGCGACTGCTGATCATGAGGTCCTGGGTTCGAATCCCAATCAGGCCAAAAAAAAATATATTGAGTTTTTCCGTCAAGAAATTCTCAGTAGTTGCCCGGAGTGACGAAGTTGGCGGTGTCTCACTCCCGTTATTCGGAAAGCACGTAAAGCCGTTGGTCCTGCGCCTGATCTCTCTCCGGTCGTGCTGGTTTTCCGTCCCTTCGGATTATGAGAGTGAGGGAATAGAGAGTGCACCTGTGCTAGCGCATACACTTGGGCACTATAATCCTGTCCTGTGCCGATAGCTAGCCTCCGGTGAGGCAGGCCGCCATTGCCGAAATTCGGTCTGGAGGGCATATATATTATTGATATGTCAGTACGTTAGTATTCTTACCAGGACCACAGCTCATCAGTCATCACAACAAGTCAATGCATGTTTTTCTTAAGTTTTCTTAAACCTAATATTATTTTACGTATTTATTTCATCGTGTCGTTCTCTCGAAATACTTCCGTGACTACATGAAAGCATGGAACGATTTTACCACGTGCTCGCCCCTCAACTGCGGTTTAGAAAAAACGCAATATCGCATGAGTTTGAAGGGAGGTAAGTGTACCCAGTGGATTTACAGCATTGAATTGGTTCAGGCAGGGCTGTCAAGACTCGAAAACTTTTTAAATGCGCCAGTTCGCGTGTCGCACAACATAAAACATGAAATTGGTAAAGAATGTTTTTATCGACGCTTGAAACTTTATTTTAAAACTGATTACTCGTAGAGTAAATACCCCAAAATAGCTATTTACCCTGAAGCTTAACAAATATTATGTAATATAATGATTTCTCAAATTTACGCGAACTCTACTTATTTTAATAAATTTAGCATGACTATAGTGACCTTCCCTATAGGACACCGATTCCTTTTAAGGATGGTTCGCGATGCTATTGAATTCAAACCATCTGCTACCAAATTAAATCACAACTCAAACATAAAACTGCGAGACTTCAAGATACTATAAACTCATTCTGCGTAGATCGGACCAATAACTAATAATATTAATCTGGAGGTAGCCGTCGTTAACTATGACATTGGAAAGTCAAACACCTCAATCCCTTTATACTTTAAAGTGCTCGAAACGTCGGGAATATAAAATAAGTTAATATAGGCGATAGAATCCATAAAAACTAGTTTTATTTAAATTGTGCAATATGTGTGAAATGTCAATGGTTTGGAAAATTATTTCTAACTAATAGGAATGACATAATTTCCACATAACAGTTTCTGAAGTCGGGGCATTCGATACACAATGTCTTGGCACCGGCTAAAGCTGTTTTGTGGAAATTATATTGTTATATATAGCTTATGATACTCCTCAGTCAACCCTTATGTGTTGACTGAGGAGTATCATAAGCTGAACTAAACAACTAGAATATTATTAAATAGTAAAATTAACAAGTGTGTTATTGATACCATTTAATGATATTTTAGTTTAAAAGTCTTGTCAGGTTTTTACGTGGTACAGCCATGCTGCAGCTATATTAGTAGTATAGTTGTAGCACGAATTGGTCGGCTCGACCGGGGAAGGACCACGCTCTCACAGAATACCAGCTTAAAATGGCAGCTCAACGCTGCTGTGTTTCGTATGGTGAGTGTAGATGTTAAGAACCGGAGACCCTTTTTACTGGAAACGAGGCATTCCAACTTAGTCCTCACGCCTTAGTCCTCACGCGTGACAACGCATCTACATTTTGATTCGTAATCGAGGATAGATGTAGATTTCTATGTACCACAGTAACCACTTACCATCAGGTGGACTGTGTGCTCGTTTGTCACCCTATCCTATAAAAAAAGGCGTTACTTTGCGGAAGTCCATTATTTTAAGCCAACTGACTTAGCGTTCAGCCACCGCAGTCTACTTCATCTGAGGGTGCATCCTGTAGAGGCGAAACACGTGTCGTTTTATCGACGGTAATGAGTCTTTCCTAGTGTAGTGGTGTTGAGAGTGGTGGTGCTGGGATTAGTTGTGACGGGGATGTGCACGTAATTGAGGGCGGGTGGCAGGTGCTCTTAAAACTAGTTAAGATACGTGATTTTATTTTATCGCATGGTTCTAAACAAATTAATGAACACGTTTAGTAAAAAAGGCACATTAAAATCGATTTACAATTTACGAAAATAACGCGTAATATACTTACAATATAAATAATAACAAACCGACTAATAGAGAACTTCTTCCGTTATTTGATACAACAAATATTTGAAAACAAACTAATTGTATTGTAAGAAAACCACATACAATTTGCGAATAAATAATAATACCGATTCTGATAACTTAGTTAACAGAAACTGCAGGGTTTTCGTTACATATTGTACATAAAATAAATGTTCATTGCAACGGCAACCCTAGATCTTCATTGACCAGCAGAAATCCTTTGTCCAACGACAGCGTCGGCTAAGTTTATCACCGCTGCGACTATAAACAGTTATTGCGTTCTATAGCGCACGAGATGCAACGTAAAATCACCCTTGGTAATAATGGATGCTCAAGAAATTAAATGCTCAAAACGTGCCTTGAGTACATGATAGGTGTCTTCCCTTCTACCAATCTAGCACATTAATTATTTTGCCAGTGTACTGGGAATAGGCCCCTCTAATAAACAAGTGAATTGGATCTACGTTTTCATAATATCTGTCATAAAATTCCACTAAGATTTTTTCAAAATAAGGCATTGGAAAAAAAAACAAATGGACCGTTATTATGAATTGAATCTAGTTAAACGCTGATTGAACAATTAGTTCTCGTTGTAACTGACTTATTCTTCTTTTATCTTTTTTATCGCGCGCGGGACAATATTATAGCATCCAAGTGTATGCCACAAGCACAGTGCACTCTCTATTCCCTCACTCTCATAGTGGGACCGGTGCGGTGGAACACGAACCCGACACGAGCGGAGAGAAATCAATCATTGATCAGACCCATAAAAGCCGGGGCTTTATTACATTGCTTTTCGTTGTTCGGGGCTGCTTCTAAAAATTCTAGACAGAAAAGTTCAATAACTGGCCCGACCCGAGATTTGAACCCTGGACTTCATGATCAACAGATACGTTTATGACCACCAGAGACAGTCAAAGGTTGAAGATACAGTATAGTAGTATTTTAAAAAGTTTTATCTACCTATATTTTTATGTGAGAAGTGACTTCTAGAAATACCAAGAAGACTTTATGACTTGCGAAAGACATTTTCTAGAAAGTAAGAAGTCCGTTTAGGTCCTTATACCATACCAACCTCATACTTATTTCTGCCGCCAAAAATAAAAGCGCTTACATGACTGTCTTCCGGTCTGAAGGGTATAGAGAGCTATTTTGATTACAGGCCGTGAGGCATTTCATCTTAGTCCTCAGTGGTGACAACGCATCTGTAGTCTGCTTCGTTAGAAGTTGGCTGCAAGTGTCCTTGAACTCTGCAGTAGCTACTCACCATCAGCTGGCATTAAACTTTGTTTGTTACTTCAGGTTTACAATAAAACAGTATAGCCAGCTGATTCACGTCAGACGAACACGCGATTTTATAGCAAGTTCCCATCTACCTAAAATATATTCCAGGATTGTATGCCACACCATTTCCCTTTTGATAGGAAGCGAACCTATCTACACTCTGTCGTTTGTTTGTCAACGAGATTAATGTTGTCACGGCGTTAATTCTGTTTGCTCTCAAGTTTCATTACGAAGTAGAAATCTACAAACGTAAACGATTTCAATGTAGCGGAGGATGTTCGTAATTATCTTACCATTAAATATTAACATAGTTTCGCTAAGCGCTACGGGTAAGATCCTTCAAGATATGTATCTAATTTGCCTTTCAAATACTTTGAAACATACATAGCTGTGTTAAAGCGTGCCTTTGACTGCTAAAATTCACGAAAAGGCAAGTGTTACGTGCAAACTATCTATCCAAGAAGGCAACTTACAGTTGGGAAATTCCGTCAGCGTAATCGCCGAAACATAGTCCCAAGGGATTCGTCGGTATTGCCCTCCCTATCTATAACATTCTTACAGTTTAATGTATGCAAACGCATTTTGTTTCAAAGCCTGGTTCCCTTAAGGATGGTGTTACTGTGAACCCTCAAGCGCCGTTCACCTCTGGGGCGTTTCTGAAACTTTTCTTTGTCTGTATGTCACAATATGCTCTTTGATCTTCTCAAATGCGAATATAATGCCAAACCAGTTAGGAATGTTCCCATTTCCTTTATCTCATCATGCTTTCTTTCGTGCGTAAGTTTTCGTAGTCCCATGTGAATTATGTTCCTTCGAATTTCTTCAACAGATATTTTTTTATATAACAGAAACACAATAATATTGTCTTTTCGTATTTTTACTATTGAATAAATTTACCTGTAATATAGTACACAGATTGGGGCGTTATATTTTTGAATTTGACTATTCCCTTTGTTGTTCGTTTTCGTTGCATTTCACTGCGTAAAATATGAATTACGCTTCATACAACGCCAACAGGCAGAAAGAATAATTCATAAAGTGTGTTCATTTCAACGTGTCAACTTTGTAACGGTATACAATATATCACTGGCGCATTAAAGTCAAGTTAAGCTCTCGAACTTAGCGTCATCAATCCATCTACCGCTAAAAATACATATCCCAATGATGAGGCACATTTGACGACAAAGTATCAACAAAGCACCATGTGGCATCTCCGAAATAGAATTTGACGCCGACTCCACGCTGTCACACGTGGCAGTCCCAAAACAGATCGTTTCCTTTAAAAAAGTTAATTTGGCACTTTTTGTGAAACAAAAAGAGATGTTTTTTACACGTTAAGGCATGTGCACTGGAATAACGATACATTAGTGTGTTACGCTAGAAATATGAGTCTTGTGTTCCGATCCAAGCGTATGTTTTTGTAATGAGATGTCATTTATAATTTATAAAGTTGTAGCCTTTTCACAAGTTTTTAACACTAATACTTTCTTTCTTTGCTTTTATTTAAAAATTCCAATAATCATCAACATCAATACATCTTTTTCTTATTATGAAATGGATTGTTAAGCTATATCAAACCGTAAACTGCCATTTGAATTAAGAAAAGAAGAAAATATAAATATCTACTGGATAGTTTTTTGCCGTCTTTCATAAATAAGGTGTAACAGGTGAACGGTGAATAGAAGCCTATGGCACTGATATTTTACAATTTTTTATTTTACAGTAACATATTATAAAACTAATCTATCAATAAATACTACTAATTGGGTAGATACGTTTTATTATAATTTCGATAGTTTTTATTTATTAATTTAGTTCAAATACTTTGTTATTTTTTTTAGAAACGAAAGTTTATTTCAAATTAGTTATATTCATTGATAGATCGATTTCATTACATGTTAATGTAAAATATCAGCGCCATAGGCTTCTATTACGTTCACCTGTTACACCCAATTCTTCTCCAGAAAGTAGAAAAATCACTCAGTATATTGTAATTGTTGCTTTACTATCCGATAATGTTTCACTAGTTGAAATGTTGCTTAGAAATGCATTCTAGCTGCATTATGTTGATAAAAAAGATGACCGTTACCGATACCGATACCGAATAAATCTACTACTACAGTGTTAGCCAGTCAACCTCAGAATGGATGAGGGATCACGAACTGCTATGATGTGAATTCAGACGGAACCTTGAAATCTCACAGTGCTATAAACATTAGTTCAAAACCATGTCGAAACTTTGTCATCTTATGTTCGGCCCCGATTACTGGAACTTACATTGTGTTATAACTCATTTAATTCTGTGAGGCTCACCAGGATGCAGTGAATCATTATGTTTTTTTTTCAGAAGATGGGACGAACGAGCTCATCTCATGATGATATGTGTCGACCGCCGCCCATGAACATCTGCAACATCAGGCAAGAATTGCAGGTGTGTTGCCGGCCTTTTAAAAACGATACAATTGCTACTGGCAAAAGATTCCACAAAGAAGTTGAGCGATGAAGTAAACTCCTAGTTTACGTAGTAGGGCCACGTTGCAGCTATATTATAGCTGTTGTACATTGTACCACGAATGTGTCGATTCAACCGGAGATGGACCACGCTCTCACAGAATACCAGCATAAATTGTAGCTTAATGCTGCTGTGTTTCGTGTGGTGAGTGTGGAGAACAGGAGACCCGTTTTAATGAAAAAAGACATTCCATCTCAGTCCTCACGGATGACAACGCATCAGCATTTTTATCCGTAATCTAGGATAGATGTTGTTGTCTATGGGCCACAGCAACCACTTAACATCAGGTAGACTGTGTGCTCGCTAGTCACCCTTATCCTATAAAGACAGTGGTGAACGGCCAAACATCCAGATGGAATGTTATAATATTTATCATAAGTTCAGGAGATTGAATTTGAGCAGTTCAACCAAATGACATATTATAAACGTAGACAAATAATTTCGGTCTTTTTACAAACATGGTTTATTGACAGTTTCGTGTTTAAGGAAGCATTTGTCAGGATGGAAGTCAGTTAGCCGCGGCCTTTTAGTCAAAATTACAAAATTTAACCATTGAAGTCAAATTGCATACTTTTTAGTACATCACACGGGTAGATATGGTTTATCATTAAAGCGTTAAAGACATTATTATTCACGGAACTTCTTTATTAAAACAGACTTATGACCCTAAGACTTATTACTTTTAAAATATTATGATTTATTTTGAACTACTTTTCTTAATATGAAGGGTTATGTGTAACATGTCAATTATAATCAAATTTCTAAAATCTTATCACATTTTAATATTATCATTACAGTCCATCATGAGTCCACTGCTGAACATAGCTCTGCCCCAAGGAATGCCACAAAGCACGGTCTAGAGGTACACGGTAAAGCATCTATCGACTTCCTGCATGAGGTTTATAATACATATGTAACGAACTACTAACGAAAAAAACACATCACGATGTGTGTTTCCGAGTGACAATAGTATAATTCCTTTGTCTTGAGATTTTCGTTATTTTTTATTTATGTTTTGTTACTTATTTACTAAAGACAGTCACAGACAGTGACAAAGATACGAATCTGAAAGATATGAATACAGTGACAAAATAAAACATTTATACAAATAAATAAAATTCCATAGCTCGCTGAGCGACTTCGAGTGTCCTCATACGGCCAGCAGTGAAGGAACTGCTAAAAGCCCAGTAACTTTTAGAAGGGCGATTGTTGTACTACGACCGGGTCGGAAACCAGATTGATATGGACATAAAGTATTGTTTTTGTTAAGAAACCACCTACGAGCCTAGGTTTGTTTAACAGTAGCACCAGTTTTTGTGTGAAACTAATATTAATAAAGCTTACACCATTTGTAAGTTTAACAGCACGTCGATTTACATAAGCATATATTATATAACCTAGCTGGCCAGGCAGACTTTGTTCTGCCTATTCCGACGATCACTTGTCCTTTAAATATCTTTAAATTCGCATTAAAAATATTGAATTATAAAAAATCGATTGAGTGGTTTCGGAGTTAATCGCGGACAAACAATGTGACATGTAATTTTTATAGACATTTAGGGTCAGATAGGGCATCTGCATATTGCAAATTTGAAATAAAATTAAAAAAACAGTGATTTCTCTAATACCTATTACAACCTAGTATCTGATACCAGATCGAATCCTTTTGAACGATCGAAGAAACACGAACTTACACAGGTGACTTACGGTCAGTCATGCTATGAATATGAAGTTGGGATCTCTGCCTCAGAAGACAAACCTTGCCGAAAATTAAACTGGACTCATTATTTGTACTCAAGTCATTTGTCTTATTAGTTAATCCTTAGCTATTTAACCAAGTCACGTCTAAGGATATGAGTCAAGAAGAGGAAGAATTAATTAAAACGATCATAGTCTCAAGCGTCTCCCATACTTTTACCAGTGCCACCTATCATTGTATTAACATTATAGACAAGCCATTTTCAATATGAATTAGTCAGCCGTAATGTCATGACATTTATTGGCATATATCATTAATAAATTTATATGCAACCCATGGGAAAATGATAGGTAGACTACACTAAATTTTTAACGTATAATATAATAGTACCCGGATGACCGAGCTTTGCTCGTTTTTTTTTTTTGAAATTACATTTAGATACAAATTACATACTGATGAATAATATTTTTTGATCTTATTGACATAATAGAAAAAAAACTGAACTGGTTATTTGAATAAAAATCATGAGTGCAATTAGTTTAATTAAAATTTTCGTATTTTTCTTTAGCTAAGTTTTAAGGAACTTGAAAAAAAAAGGAAAAAAAATCGGACCGAAGACAGGATGCGATCCAAGGCATTACGATTTCGCAACCGCTCAATATCCACTTGAGCTATTACGATCATTAACACCTTCTTATATTTTTTTTATTATTTACCTTCTTATATTGTAGCAGTTTTTCATTGCCTGAAAACACGGACAAAAAGACATTTTCTAAAAATAAATCCTAGCTAGATCGAAAATTGATTCGTCAGCCTATTTAAATGTTTTGAAACGCAGCGTATAGGAAAGCATGAAAATAGCCTGTTTATTCCAAATGGAAATGATATTTTTTAATTAAAGGAAACTGAGCATAATTATCAGTCAGGGATGCAGACTTTTGAAAAGAAACTGAGCTAAATTGATTCGTCAGAGATGCAGAGAAAAAAACTAACTGAACACTATTTTAAGACGCTACTGTACACAATGTTAT
The DNA here is from genome assembly GCA_907164705.1 of Parnassius apollo. Lineage (NCBI taxonomy): Eukaryota > Metazoa > Arthropoda > Insecta > Lepidoptera > Papilionidae > Parnassius > Parnassius apollo. The sequence goes on along the minus strand of CAJQZP010001196.1, from coordinate 24,167 downwards.
ATGTTTTTCCATTCGGGGAAAGAATGTGGAGATTCTGGGCATTCGACACACGCGAACATGCTACATACAGCTGACCATGAGAGAAGCACGGTTTTTCTAAGTTGACCCCAATACCTGTAACGTTTGCCCTTGCGCTTTATTAATTGTCATTGCAAAACTGAGCTTAATAGGGAACTGCAACCTTTTGAATTGAAAAGGAAGATCTGTGGGAATTATAGGGATCCGTGGTATAATAACATTTTCACCTTTTCCTACGCCTGTCAAAATTGTAGCACCGATTATGTTCCGTCCAAGATGTGTCACACGCAGCCTTGTCCCGTTACATAATCGAGGAGCATCTAAATTTCGCATTAGCATGACTGGGACGCCTAATTTTAATTCAAATAAATTGTGAGGGCACACCTGACAACTCTAGAGAATTTAAAAACACTGCGGGATATGAAGTGCTCTGTTCTGTGTCCATAACTGTGTCTACTGACAAATACTCTGTTATTTCTCCTACTATTTCGCTTAATATATCGGAATTTATTTTGTTAACGCTCTCATTTTTTGGTGCGAAAATCGCTCTTTCACATAACCATTTGTCTTCATGCATGTTGTTCGTTAAATTTGAATAAACGCTCGCAATTAATTCGGAATGACTCTGTACTAAATTCCAATAATCTCTCGTCAATTTAACGCAGCCCTCAGCATCAGTTTCCAACCGCCCATCGCCAATTTTTAATAGTGTGTCAGCATAGTTTCCAACATTGATATCATTATACAATTGCACTCTCATATTCGTAGTTAAACTGAATTTTGTCACCATGTTCCATAAAATAGACGACTTGAGGCATGCTTTAATTTCAACTGCAGGTGTGCCCTTTTGAATGACAGGTAAAGTTTGTCAGTTCAGCATCTTCTAAAGATTCTAGCGATCGAGCTAATCTTTTCGCTTGTCTTTGAGAAGATACTCTTGAAAGGCTGGACTTACGTTTGCGAGGCATTATGAAGTAACAAAAAACCTATTTATAAAAAAACGTTAAAATACCTAAAAGGAATTAAATTTCCTTTTAAATATTTTTTTAAAGCAAATCCAAAATATCTAATAGGAATAAATATTCATCTTAAATATTTTTTAAAATCAAAACAACAAAACCAATTTAAGACACAACACGAATCTGAAAACGATAGCCAAAAAAATCGAATCAACTAAAACCAAATCACAAAATAAATCGCAGAAAACCGAAATCGAAAGCAGTAGTGAATATAAATATAACCAACGAAAAAAGAAGTAAGTGTATAGGTACCGTATACACTATCTATACTATTAATATTCCTTTGAAATATTGTTAAACAACCTAAAACAACGAAAACCAATTCACGATTCTAAATAAACAAAATCCAAAATCAAAGTCAGAGTCTAAATATGTATAAAGGAATACCAACCAAATCAACAAAACCGATCCAAGAAAATACACAAATCCGAAAATGAAAGCCAATATAAATCCATTCAACCTTAACCAAATCACAAAGCAAATAACAAACAACCGTAATCGAAAGAGGGTGTGTTGAATAGAAACCGTATAGTACCGTATGCACTATAAATTGACGCGCGGCTCAACGGCGGGAGTTAAGTACATGTCAGGAAACATTTAGTTACCGTGTTTTAAAAACCTAGTAACGACATCTAGCGGAATCAATTAAAACTATGTATACGTTAGTTAATTAGAACTCTCAAAAAATATTTTTCTTATAATTTTGCACAATTTTTCTTATTGTAATACCGATTCATTCATAACCACACATAAGAACTGTATTCATTTCCGTTCAATAAATATTATTAAGGCTTATTAATAAGATTTACTAAGAACTGTTTCTACCACAGCTAAGTAATAGTTAAGGGTAAAAGCGTGACAGGTGGTGATAGTATTTCTAATCCATACTTATAATCACGCCTGTAACCCTGGGGGAGGAGGGTCAACGGATTACTTAATATCGTCTGCGAGGTTATCGCCTATTCTGTGAATTACAATGCACCAAAACGTTTGAAGAAAAACAGCTGGTGAATTTTATGTTTTTATCGCTCTCTTTCCGGTCCTGCGTGGAAAAATACGTATCCATACATTTTTTTATCTTAATTTTGGTAAAAAGACATAATAATCCAGATATTCTGACCTTTGTGTCGTCCTACCGTCGTCCGCTTTGTACCGCTGGCGCCACGTAGCTGAAATTAATTTTGCAACATATTCTATTTTCCCACGGGAATGAGATGTTTTTCCGCGGAAAAAAGTAACCTATGTCACTCTCAGCCACCGAACTATCCCCACACAAAAAATCATGCCATGCCGACGCTCTGTTGCGACGTGAAGGAAGGAAAAACAAACAAACATACATTTTATACGTGGTAGAGCCATGCTGCAGTTGTATTAGTAGTATAGTTGTAGCACGAATGGGTCGGCTCGACCGGGGAAGGACCACGCTTTCACAAAATACCAGCGTGAAATAGTAGCTTAATGCTGCTGTATTTCGTATGGTGAGTGTAACCGGACCCTTTTTACTGGAAACGAGGCATTTCATCTCAGTCCTTACGGGTGACAACGCATCTGCATTTTGATTTTTAATGAAGGATAGATGTAGATGTCTATGGGCCGCAGCAACCACTTACCATCAGGTGGGGGTAGCTGTGTACCCGTTTGTCACGCTATTCTATAAAAAAAACACACTTTCGCATTTATAATATTAGTATGGATATATATATATATATATATATATATATATATTTTTTTTTTTTTATATATATATATATATATAAGAATGCCTCGTTTAAAGGTATAGGATAAATAAATTTTATATGTTAGCTTAAAATGTATTGAAATAGAAGTCATTAATGCTTTTACCACTGCCACTGTGGTTCGAAAAACCTCTGCCCTCGGAGGCAGCAAACCACAACAGAACCAGCTAGACAATATTATATTTCACATTTAACCTTATTAAACTAATTTTAGTTTAATAAACATTTTAAACTTTTTAATAGATCGTGGTCGTGAATATTTTTGGGACTTGTAAAAGCGCATGCACAAGGAATCAAGGAATCTCTGATTGTTGCTGTTTAAATTGTGCTTGTTCCTAGTATACAATATGTAACGTAATTAACGCACACCCTCAGACACCCCAATTAGTATATTATGTTATAATCATAATAAATACACTGAATTTTTAGTTAAATATTTTTATGCACTGATTATTTATCAAATTGGTTAGACTAATTCCGGAAGAATGTTGTGGTCACAGTACAAATCCACGAACGCAAATACTTTAACGTGCTTGAAATAAAGTTCATTTTTCTTTATTTTTATTGAATGACAGAATTAGTAATAATACAAATAAAACTGCACTCTTAAAAGTCTTATTGCCTTAAGTTACGGTCCATTTCAGTTTGTTTTGACTGTACAGATTTAGTGTGACTGTAATTTACGTAGTTTTAATTATTTTTTGGGATAAAAAATTACCTATATTAAAAATGATAGGAATCGATTCAGTAAACGATTCTGAACAAACTACTTTCTCAAAGTGCGTTAATTATGTTACATGTTGTATATCTTCACAATGATGATGTTTTTAATAAAATTATATTTGTTTTTGCATACATACATTAAATTTTCGTATACATACTAGGAGACTGTTATATTAACTCAACAACTTTCTTATTTACTCCAATATTAGAAACAAACGAGCAGACTGTCCATCTGATGTTGAGTGAATACTGTGGCGTGGATTTTTTTTAAAAAAACTTATACGCGTTGTCACCCCCAAAGGTTAAGTTGGAATGGCTCATTGATGGTTTCCGATTCTCACTATACGAAACTCTGCAGCATAGTACTGCTATTTTACACGGGTGTACTCTGATGTAAGTGTTGTCCACAGATTAATAATTAAGTATCAAACTAGTGTCTTTCTAGTCAAACTAGTGTGTCTTTGCCGGCCTATTGCAATTTGGCTGTGCCACATATAATAAATATATTCATAACAATTGTATTTTAACACCATTTTATACAAAATCCATGATTTTAACAGCGTTCAAGGCCCCTTATATCTATAAAAATGTCAGATCTAATAAAGCTAATATAACGTCAGGAACAATAAAGAGAATAAAGCAAATAGTATTCCTTATTAAGATATATTGTTTTATACAACAAACTTTTGCTCATGGTTTAATACATAGTAGAAACAAAGGACATCAAGTAACAACATCGTATCAAACTTTGCCGCCCCAATTCGTCTTCGGAGACGTGATGGATGATCTTTCCCCACTCGACTAATAAACGTAAACAAAATATCCATTTTTGCCGTCAAAAAAAGGTTATTAATGAACGTTATACGTTGATAAGTTTAATTGTTTCAATGTCTCGCCTTTTCCCTCTGATCTTATATATCTTAGACGAGATAGCATTCTTGGAGTTGTTGTTTTTTTTTTCTATATCAGATGTCACGTGTGCCTCAAATTATAGTTAAGGGTGCGTTACTAAGTGTGCAGTTACAAGAATAGAATGGAATGGGAATTTATAACGGATATATAAAATAGTATATATTCAAATATTACTAGGTATAACGCGATGGACAGATTCTAATCTGAAGTCATTAAAATTAAAAAATGCTACACTTAGGTTGAAATAATAACAGCTTACACGTGGTAGAGCCACGCTGCATCTATGTTATATTTGTATTACGAATGGGTCGGCTCAACCGTGGAAGAACCACTCTGTCAAAAAATACCACCTTAAGATAGCAGCTTCATGGTGCTGAGTTTTACATTGTGAGTGTAAAGAACCGGAGATCCTTTTTATTGGAAACGAGGCATTTCATCTTAGTCCTCACGGGTGACAACGTATCTCTTTGAATCACAGCATAACACTTACCATCAGGTGAACTGTGCACTTGTTTGTCAAGTTGAACTATACATAATTAAATAATAAAAAATCTGATGTATATATATATATATTAGTAAAACGTAAGGTTAAAGCAACTATAACGAATGAAATTATTAACGTTATTGTTTAATATCCCGTTAACGATTTGTAATCTCTAATAAGAAATAATACAGATCTAAAATCCTTAATATATTATATTACTTTCATAAACATTTGACAAAAATATGTTTCTCTTTACATTATTCGTATTTCAAAAATTATTCTTCCACAAATATTTTATTTATTATAATTTAATAAATACTTTAATCAATTGGTATCTTTATTTAAGTATAAACTGACAATTAGCCTGGCTGTCGTTCAAACTGCACCTTAACTTCAACTTATCTTTTGAACACTGCTCCACGAAATCGTTTAACATGATGAATAGATGTCAACTGTAACAATGCAACTTAAAGTCCCAAGTTCAATGACTATTAAATAAATCAATTAATACCGCGCATTCTCATGCTAACACCATTAAGCTTACTCAGACACCGTAAAAAATGTTTTCGGAATTCCTCGTAATAGACCAAAAATTTTAATGAGATTGTTTTAAATAAATGATGTTAATGTGTTGCAGTGTGGTGTTTCATGAGTCGAATTCGTTCTATTTTTTATTCTACAAAATAAAGGACGGAAGTATTGTTAAAATTCCGTAATACGATAAGGTTTCGACTTTAGTGTTCACAACAGTAGGTAGTATATATTTTTTTTATTTACCATTAAAGCTAAACGCTCCTACATTGGAAAATTACAAACTTAAAAGAATATATTACATAAAAACGGAATTATTGCTACCTTTATAAATACTGCAATTGCAAATAAGATAAAACAGTTTACAGATTATATTTTTTTAAAACGTTACCCCCCACACTAGGATTTTCTCCTGTATCGTGGGGGCAGTTTACAAACATAAATTGCACAAGGACTAACATCCAGACCCGGAACAATTGTTTGTAGGCCATACAAATACTTGTTCCGCGCGGGATTCGAACCCGCGGTCCCCAACGCAGCCACTCATTGCTAAGCCACTGCGCCACGGAGCCGTATTGTGATTGTGATTTGTGATGGTTTTAGATAATTATGTGGAAGTTTTAATTAAAAATACTACTTACCTAATATTTCGATTGCCGTTTTTCTAATATGATTGCGCACGAACACAACTGTCGTCATGGCTATAGCCTTGCATAACTTTCCACTTTCTCCTTATCATCCCTATCGCATGATATTCTCGTTGGTCTAGCGGTCTGTCGCTAATGAGATCCCAGGCTCGAATCCCGGGTCAGGTCAAAATTAGTTATTGGGTTCTTCTGACTAGAAATTCTCATTAGTAGCCCGGGATCAGGAAGTTAGTGAAGTTTCATCCCCCGCCTGTGATCTCGTCTATATTACCGTCCCACGTGGATATATATTATTATCCTCATAAATATATTTCATAAATATATAATTGCGTTATATTTTTATGAAAGTGAAGGAATAGAGTATACCTGTGTTTGCGCTACACTCGGACACTATAATTCAGTCCCGCTCTGATCGATGGTCTCCGTTGAAACTGGTGGCGTGTCCGAAGTTTGGTCTGGAGATCATTATCACATCTGGAGATCTTATCTGGTTTTGGTGATATTTGTGCTGTTGGCCTGTAGGCTAAAAAATCAAAGATAAGTGAATGATAATGATAGTGGTTAGAGAAAATGATGATGAGGATTATTAAGATATTTTTATATAATTTTTTCGACTGGATTCATAAATACGGCCGTACGGCATATACAGCCAAACTCCATACTTGGGGGAGGTTAATTATCCATTTGAGGAATACGAGCGGCTAAAGAAGAAGTAGAAACAGTCTTGGTCGGCGCACGATACGTTGTATTTTAAATTGTTGCGTATTGTCCAACTATTTCCAATTTTAATTATTGAATTTGGATTCATAGATTTATTTTCGAGGTGCGTAACTATATAAAATACGCCTCAGCTCTCGCTGTTTCCCATCACTGCGTTTACCTCTGTTATAATTCATCGAACTATAGCCACAAAGCATGACTCATTTAATAGGAACCATTTGAGTGATTAAAGCGATTGTTACGTGCTAATTGGACGAAAAATCCTTTAAAGGGCCTTCATTAAAATAAGGTGGAGAAGGATCGATCGATACTGACATTAAAAGAACTATATACTAATATTTGTAGGTAAAATATTTTGTTTTGACTTTTAACATTCTCGCCATTTCATTTTCCTTAATCATAATGTTGAGTAATCTAAAAAGCGCCAATGCTAAATGCTTAATATTTATTCATATTTTAAAATATAAATAAAAATAAAGGATATATATTATGCCTATAAAAAAAAGTTCTAATTTTATTAACCTTTATAATGCTACAAGCGCAATATACTATTACGTAACTTTGCATTACCGGATTTGTCAGGCGCAACGATCAATACAATCTTTATTTTTTTTACTTTTTATATTTTTGACAAATAAAGATTTTTTTTTTGTTTTGTGGGAACAAAAAGTAATTACACATTAATGTAATACAAGACAGTTAATTTATGCAAGAAGTACTTACCCTGTAGCCCACACCAGGCAAGAACAATGCCCAAAAAGTAACAAGCCTAGCCTTATGTGTATCACAATTGCGCTAATTGATAAATAAAGTTTTAAAAAAATTTTAGTAAAGGTAATTTATTTAATAATATATCACTCAGGACCAAAAATTCAGTAGTGAAGAACTTATAAGAACCAATAAACCTTGTAATCGCAAAATAAAATAAAGTAAAATATTTATGCGATCTATACAAAATAGTACATAAAACTATTTATTTGTATAATATTTTCCGATGCAATTTATGGCAAACTTGCCGACCCGCAGCGAAACAATTTGGCGCAACTTGGCAACCCAACAGTGCTTCATTGAGGTATTTATTACTAGTAATATAGTTCGATGTAGTGTAGTACGTGCTATACGACTACTCGGCAGTGTATTATGTAGGTACCTGCAAAAGATGATGATACCTACTACCGTTTTAACTTTAATCTTAATTTTATATAATTATGGTTTAATAGTAAATAAACGGTAAATAATTATTTTAAGTCTATGATCCGCAAATTTATTTATATATAACATTTTAATTTTATACAATAATGGTGAATAAGCGTTATATATTATTAAACACAACTCGAGAGTAAATAAACGGTAATATCTGTTTTGTAACTAAATTCCCTTATTAACGTTTTAACTTTAATTATTATTTTGTGTCTATGATCCGCAAATTTATTTATATTTTACATTTTAATTTTATAGAATAATGGTTAATAAGCGTTATATATTTTTAAATACAACTCGAGAGTAAATAAGCGGTAATATCTGTTTTGTAACTAAATTCCCTTATTAACGTTTTAACTTTAATTATTATTTTGTGTCTATGATCCGCAAATATATTCATATGTTACATTTTAATTTTATAGAATAATGGTTAATAAGCGTTATATATTTTTCAATACAACTCGAGAGTAAATAAACGGTAATATCTGTTTTGTAACTAAATTCCCCTACTAACGATTTAATTTTAATCATTATTTTGTGTCTATGATCCACAAATATATTTATATATAACATTTTAATTTGATAGAATAATGGTGAATAAGCGTTATATATTTTTAAATACAACTCGAGAGTAAATAAACGGTAATATCTGTTTTGTAACTAAATTCCCCTATCAACGTTTTAATCAATATTTTGTGTCTAGGATATGCAAATATATTTATATTTTATATGTTAATTTTATAGATTAGTGGTGAATAAGCGTTATATATTTTTGAACACAACTCGAGAGTAAATAAACGGTAATATCTGCTTTGTAACGAAATTCCCCCAAGTACTATGTAATTCTCCAGAGACTAGAACGCTGTAATAAAACAAGCGCAAAATATAAGATGGGTCCGTCTTCTTACAAGAAAGCAAAGTGAGCTTAAAAATTATACAATGCGTTTTACATCTTAACGTCTTCATAATAAAGCTTAATATTACTAAGCAATTGCTTATTCAGTAAAATTTACATATCATAAATGTAATATTTAGCTCTCAACTTGCTAATTAGAAGTAGTCTTTAAGTAGCGTCAGCGTAAACAACATTTTTAATATGTAGTTTTAGTGTTTAAAAATATATTTATAGTGAAACTAAAATTAGTATTCTGCTTTTTACATTTTTTTTCTTCCCATTACTTTGATTAATCATCATAATTATTACAGCCCTTCACAAGTCCACTGCTGAACATAGGTCTACCATTAGTAACGACACAAAACGCGGTTCTGACCCATTTGCATCCTTCAAATGCATGTCTTATCAGGTCATCACACCTTCTAGTGGGATGATACCCTCGCCGCCTTCCTCTTACCAGTACGTGGCTTTAACTTGAGAAAATTTCATCTCCAATAGATGTCGGGTTTACCATATCAAGTAAACTAAAACAAAAACTTGAATTATTATACAGCCTTATTCTCTACAGAATAGTGCCAAGAATGCTGGCCGCGTTTTCTCGAGGATACAGGTCCTTTCAAAACTTCAGCGCACATGGACTCCACGGACCGATAGCATATAGTAAATGACACAATTATATGTAAAATTATCTCTCAGAGACTCATATTTGCGCCACTTACACATTTCAGCAATCTTTGATATCGCCCCAGCTCTTAGCAAGGTACTCCTGAGATAAAAGGTTGCCATAGTGTATATAGAAATACTTTAAATGCCCTTCAAACGGGCATGCAACAGTGAGTGCGGTGCACTGTTGCTTAATCGAAAAATAGGTAAGAAAATTGTACCTACCAAGATAATATTGACAATTTCAAAGAATTCAAATGAAAGCAGTTAATAAACATTGTGTGTCTGCTTAATAAGATTTAACTCTTAGTGTCAACCATTCGACTCAAACATCTTTTGAATACCTAGTTCATACAAATACAAAACCTTATTATCACACGGCAATCATATTGAAGATTTTTATTTAGTTTGTTTGTGTATAGTCCTCTCTTATGATGTATTTCATGTAATCATCATGGTTTTATAATTTAAAGCGTACTTTAAATTTAATTACGTTTCGAAACACGCAGGCTGTTTAAAATTTCCGCATGTGGTGAATAACGTTTATTAAACAGCAAGTAAAAATATTTTGTGTTAAAACTGTAATATATACCTATAAACCTAAATTTGCAATGTTGTTTTTCACATGAAGTTTTATTTTATCAGTATGGAACATTTTAAATTTACTTTATAATCGATAAGTAAAATTCTAATAATTATTATGTTTGATATTTAATGAGAAGCATATTTTTGCAGTTATTTAACTTTCTTTAATGTAATATTAATATTTATTAAACCCACTAAAACGTTTATTACCCTTTACAACCGAATTCTATTAGCTGATTTAACTTGCACTACATTATTCAGTGATTAAAATGAGGATGATGATTCTCTTGGTTGTTTTCGATTACGGTGATAACTTTCTGTGCGTAAGTCCTAAGGTTGTTAACACTTACCAACTTATGTGTGCTGTTAGCATTTCATATTAGTACTCAGGGTTAGTATAATTCTAATACGTAATCAAATCTAATAATTCTAAACGGCTGGATCAATTTTAAATAATTTTTTGTATATATACCTGGATGGCTTAGATTTACAATTAGACCCGGTAGGTTCCAGAAATCACCAGTTCGAAGCCGGCGCGGATCGCCAGTATCATATAAAAATATAAGAACTGCTAGATTATACTGCTAGCTCTAGGCCTTTTGAACGAGTTCTTATCTTGTCGTGGGGGGCTTAGTAGCCGTTGATTGGTGAGCCCACTTCGGATGTATTTTTGTAGGCTGCGGCGGGAGGGGTGTCCTCTCCCCCTATCGCTGCAGCCGAGGTGGAGTAGCGGGGGAAGAGGTGTGTTGGTATGGCAATTCACTACTCACCATATCCTCCGCGACTTTGACGGGGGCGTACTGTTGATGCGGTGGCGTCGGGACCGTGAAGAAAGAGGAGTGACAGTACTGCGGGGCGCCACTCTCCCTATCCTCCGCGGCTGAAGCTTGGTTGGTGGTGGATTCAGAGACCAGATCCACCGCTGAAGTCGAGAAAGTGAATTCTAAGCCCTTCCTTATCCCTTTGCCTCCGCGTATTGAACTTGTGGGGGGGGCGTTGCGCAGGAGGAGTTGAAGGCCGTGGAGGAGGGTGTTGCTGGTGTAATTTGCCTGAGGAGAAGAATGGGGAGGGAAGTCCTCCCTCGAAGAGGGGCTATCATGGGTGGCGTCGCTGGTGGAGTCGCGGATGTTTGTGAAAGCGTTTCCGTGGCCCTGTAATATGCGGCGAAGGTGGAAGGCCATAGGGTTTTAGTCAGTGCGAGTCCGACATAACCCGTCATCTTACCCCCGCGAGGTATACTTAGGCATTTCCCCATGTAAAAAGATGGTCTCCTGGTTAATGATTAACAAAAAATGTCAGTAAAATTGATAAAATATATAAAATATAATAAAATACAATATATCTGAACGAAGCAAGCAAAAAGAATAGGAATGGCGGAATCGATTATAATTAAACTTTACGAACAGATAGAGAGCAATATCAGAAGTGAACAAGGCTTTATTTTATGCGAAAAATTTTAGCATTTAAAAAAAAGAAAAACTGATAAGACCACATTAGTAGATCCGTTAATAATCTATGCCATGGCTGTAATTAACCAGAAAAATAAATAATTGTTCTAGCTCTTTTTTAAATTATAATACAGTAGAAAAAACGAACTTTTTTTTTACTAACCGTACAAGATCAAGGTAAGAAGCTCCTTCCCGTGAGTCCGCGTTCCACTTTTAATTAGTTGCGAGCTGTTATTATTGTTACAGTAAATGTACCCATAAAAATTACTCAGCACCTTATCACTTGCAACTAAATTCACCGTTTTATATTAAACATAATGAGGACATTCGCTGTTAAAACAAATACAAACACTTCCTTCCTTTGAAGGCTTAATGCTTACATGTATTTTTTATACTTCTTTTGGCAACAATCCTACCACAATCACCGCGATTATTTGATTATCCGATGGTGGATAAGACAGGGAGGAATTAAATCATGTCTTTCATGTCATCGTGTCATGTCATGATTTTGAAAAATTCGTGTGGTGTGCACCCCGCAGTGAGCGAGACTACTCGTCCCCCACTCATCTGCTTCCCCACTCTAGTACATAAAAGTCGTCTATTCACCGCGTCTATATACGTCCCACGGCTGGGCACAGGCCTCCCTTCATGTCTGTGAGGGTTTTAGGGCAAAGAAGTGTCCGCCGCGCTGCCCCTTGTGTGTTGGTGAACTTCACATGTCTTTGAAAGATTTTTTCCTTTCTTATTTCTTAGACATGCAGGTTTCCTCACGATGTTCCTTAACCGCCAAGCACGTGGTTTCAAATAAATCAAAGTCACCAATAAGCCACTTATCATGCCATACGAGCGAGTATGTTATTTTCTTTTTTGTTTATTAGTCACAGTTTTAAGATAAGGACTTCGAATTGTGGTATCGTGTAATTATGTAATTAATGAACTTATAACTTATTGTATTACATACTATGCGGGATGTATATTCAAGGATATTGAATAAGAATAATGTGGTGAAAATACATAATAAATTAAATAATTATTATTTAATTTTCTACAGTAATTTCTTATTAAATATTGATTACAATCAATTTTACTTTTAACACTGATTCGAAAAACACCTTTGTCGGAATTTTTTCGAAGTAAAGTTACACAAAATAAACACAGGTACAGTTACCTATAAAACTTATTTAAAAACAGTTTAGAAGCGATCAGCTTCCTCCAAATGGTTATTAACATATACATCTATTATATAGGTTAATAAACCGTGGAATCATCTATACATCTATAAATATAAATAAAATTTAATTATATGTCTTTACCTCTTTTTACTATGCCTTTAATATTGAAATATGTAACTGGCTTATATTTAGCCCAGGGGATAATTTGCATGCGATTTAGACTTAAACGACCATTTTTTGACAGATAGAGAGCAATACGATCTCATTGATATATGATTACTTTAAATCCGAAAAACTTGAGAAAAAGAAACAACTAAATATTGATAAAATAAATGATTTTTGATTATCAATCTAAGCAACGCTACATTAATAAGACCTATCCAGGCGGAGCCGGGGCAGGTGGTTAGTGTATAATAAACTATATATAATAAACTATATAATACTTGATAATACTGCCCCATTACCACAGCCTGTAGGATAACTTCATGAATATATTGGCGTCTAAGTGCATATTGCAGCTTGAGATGGCTTTGGGGGGGGGGGGGGGTTAGTTTTCATATCTCTTTAGATGCGTGAGGACGTGTCGTAAAGCATTTTGAAACACGTCAATAATAAACTAATTTGTCTGTCCTTACATAGCTAGAATTAGGTAAATTTAATTTGAAGTCTTTCATAACATTGGTATGCTTGAAATTCTCACGTAAACTCGTATCCAAACGTAAGTAGTAGATTATTGTTTGGTAGACTTAATGCCGCAGAGGGTAGCTTGCCAAATCCTTAGAGATAAAACAAAGCCAAAAGTTTGTTATTAGTTAAGAAACTAAAACCACAATACCTTGTATTAACTTGCTCTATAATACTCTAATTACCTCAAACGATATTATATAAGCTTAGGAATAAATAACATGGTTAAGAGACTTAATTAGCAACGAGTATCTAAACAAGTCGCTTATTATAACAAACTAGCGAATCGCCAAGGCTTCGCACGAATTATTTTTGGATCTCGTCAACAGCGCCACCTGCCGGGTCCAATAGCGAATCTAAGCCTTCCAGGGACTCAAACACGCAAAAAAAACCTCATCAAAATCAAGTCACCCATTTCAGTTCGGTCACAAACACACGTAAAGAAGAATTATAGATAAATATGTTAAGGCAAAATCTAATAAGGTTGAAATTACTAACAACATAATATGGAACGCAATTTTACGTGGTAGAGTCATGCTGCAGCTATAATTAGTAGTATAGATGTAGCACGAATTGGTCGACTCGACCCGGGAAGGACCACGCTATTACAGAGTACCAGGGTAAAATAATAGCTTAACGCTGCTGTGTTTCGTATGGTATTGGTAAGTGTAGGGGAGCCGGAGACCCTTTTCACGGTCATCCGGTGGACTGCGTGATCGTTTGTCAGGCTTATTCTATAAAAAAAGCATTTCGTTTGAATATTTAGCACAAGAAATAATTATATAAATTTATGTAAGATACTAACAGAAATCGTATAGAAACAAAATTACACATTTTTAGTTGTTGAGTGACCTCATGCGTATTAGTTGTCATTCTTTAATTATCAAGCGACATTTTGGTCGATATTGAGTTATACACACATTATGGAAAATTAAGATAAAACAAACAAATTAATATTTAGACCAATGAAAGAGCACGCCAGAGCCATAATCTTTTCATCTTATTAACATTTTTTTTCTCCAATATAATCTCTATTTAAATACCCATAACCTAATACTTTTTTTTTCTTTCTTTCTCTTCAAAGCAGGCTTCAATGTGCCATAGACGTTAAAATCTAAATGTGAAAAATCAAATACTTACTTAAATGCAATTCAAGTCAAGCAAGGAAGTTTGCTGATTTCAGAAACATTTTTACAAGACCAGAAAAAATGAATTTTAAATAACTTCATAAATAATAAATGTTTAAAAGTTCTCTCAATAATACATAATAATATCAATGTATGTTGTTTTATTTTGTTATTGATCTGTGTAATTTAGAATTCCTTGTAATTTCAATTTATTTCATTTTTATTTGTATTTCAGTTTATTTTGTTTCATTGTAATTCCAGTTTAATTTAATGTTTTCCCCTGAAAATAATAATCATAAAGTAAAATGCGCAGTAATATTATCTAAAATATCAAGTAAAATTTAATTTAAATTTTACTCAAAACTATCAATTTGATCGCTAAATTTGATGATTTTTGCATATTTTTACAGACAGATTGCGCTACAACAGTCTTTATAGATATAAGGTGGGTGTACCATGGAAGGCCACCCTAACAAATAAACAGTTATTATTCGTTTATTTACTGGATAAATGAAACTAACAAATATTTAAGTAATACAATTTCATTAGGTAACATATAAACCACTTTTTTCAATTGCAGATTTAATCAATATTCATTGAACTTAAGTTTCATTGAACTCTTCCTAATGGCCTTGCTAGGAACAAGGCTCCTTAGAAGGCCATTATAATAAATCAGTCATTTAACACTAAAGTTTAATAAATAGCGATTAAATCTACAATAAAAAGAAGTGGTTTTTAAGTTTCATAATAAAACAAAGTATTACTTAATGATTCGATGGGTTTTTGTGTATGTAGAAGGAATTTGTCATCACATGACAATCACTACGATATTTTAATAATTGGCCTTCGAAGGAGCATGGCCTTCCATGGTCCACCCACCTTATATATTTTGATCACAATTTAGCCGTGAAGTAACAGTTTAAGATAATTCATTTCCTAATTTCTTTTCAAGAAAATGTCGCCCGAGGCAAATATTATAACGGCCAGAAAGACCTCCGATAAATGCCAGCTTATTTTGTTTTTGCCATATGTAATACCCAAACTGGTGAGGAGGAGCCGTGACAAACGTCTTCCTATAAACGCAGAAGCTGGTTGCGTGCTTTAGAGATCCTCAGTCTTTAAGCGCTTATTCCTACTGTGAATTTTAGAACGTGAATCGAATAGCACCCTACTTCTATACCTACATCCCTCGTTGATATCCCTGATATGCCTGTGTGTCTCTATGCCGTCGTTAAACCATTCACCCTATATTAAGATGGTATTGTAGGCCAGGCCAAAATGAAGACTTCACTATTTATTTCAAATTACTTATCCTCATTTCACCTATGTAATAAGATTTTCAATTTGGTGGTGAGCCATACAACAAATCTTGTCTTAAAATTAAAAACATTATTTTAATGTATATGATTACGATTATATAATCCATTTTGTAATCAATATGATTAACAATAGCATTGCTACGAATAAACAGTCTTGGACAGAAGTACCTATGTAATGGGCGGAGCCTAAGTACCTATGGACAATTAGTTCTGATAAAAAAATCAAAACTTTCCACTTCAGGAAAATTTTCTCTAATTGCTAAGCTATCAAAATTGTTCAATTTAACTTTCAATAACACGAATTAAAGAATATTGAATTTATTTATAAAATTAAAACAATAATATAATATTAATAAGCTAGTTATGTATTGTGAAAAGAGCCATCTATTGCAAAACGTTGTAACTATTATAAGCTTGCATACTTGAGAGAACGAAAGTTCTGCAAGATAAATATAGATAGCAATTTTGTAACTACGATTATAACAATTGTTGTGAAAATAATTTAGGAAAATAAAATAAAGTAAATAAAATCTATCTACTTATTGAAGGCTAAGTATAGTAACGATGCATGCATCCGTTTCTGGTAGAGTAAATTTATTCAAAAATTTCGGTGTCAATTTACAAATTTTATTGGAGTTACATGTTGATATGGTAGAGCTACACTGCAGCTTTATAGTGGGTGCAGCACAAATGATAGGTGCTCACTTATCTATGGTGCTCACAGTGCAGATCACACTGCAGATGTTTAATGGCTCTCACTGACTATCAGGGAAAAATAGCAGAATAAAATTGATTGTAATGATGAAATCTCTATGATCCAAAGCATCCACCCTCCTTCAGGCGGACTGTATGCTAGTTTGTCACCGATGTCCTAGGTAGACGAAAATGATGTCCTACCACATTTAGTATCTACGGATATTTCATCATTCATCATCATCATTACAGCCCTTCACAAGTACACTGCTGAACATAGGCCTCCCCCAAGTAATGCCACAAAGCACGGTCCTGAGCCACCTGCATCCATCGACTTCCTGCATGTCTTACCAGGCCGTCACTCCATCTAGTGGGGGGTCGCCCTACACTAAGCCTACCGGTACGAGGCTGCCACTCGAGAACATTTCTTCCCCATCGGTTATCGGTTCTTCGAGCTATATGGCCGGCCCATTGCCACTTCAGCTTACTAATCCGTTGGGCTATGTCGGTCACTCTGGTTTTACTGCGGATATCCTCATTTCTGAGTCTATCACGCAGTGAAACTCCGAGCATAGCCCTCTCCATAGCTCGCTGAGCGACCTTGAGCGTCCTCATACGGCCAGCAGTGAAGGACCACGTCTCAGATCCGTAAGTCATCACTGGCAACACGCACTGGTTATACACTTTAGTTTTCAGAGATTGAGGTATACCTGACGAGAAGATGTGTCGTAATTTCCCGAACGCTGCCCAGCCGAGTTGAATCCGTCGATTGACCTCTCGATCGAAGTTGGACTTACCGACTATTTGTCCCAGGTAAACGTACTCGTCAACAACTTCGAGCATAGTGCTCCCAACAACTACCGGCATAGGTGTGACATGGAAATTAAACATGATCTTTGTTTTGTCCATGTTCATCTTAAGACCTATCCGTTGGGAGACACCATTGAGGTCATTGAGCATAGTGCTAAGGTCTTCCAGCGATTCTGCCATAAGGACTATATCGTCGGTAAATCGAAGGTGAGTGATGTACTCGCCATTGATGTTAATACCGTATCCTTTCCAGTCCAGTAGCTTGAAAACGTCTTCCAACGTAGCGGTGAAGAGTTTCGGGGATATAACATCACCCTGTCTTACACCTCTCTGCAGTTGGATAGGTTTCGTACTCTGGTTCTGTACTCGGATAGCCATCGTAGCCCTACTGTACAAACACTTCAGCACTTCAATATACCGACAGTCAACTAGGCACCGCTGAAGAGACTGTAGCACCGGCCAAATTTCGACGGAATCAAAGGCTTTCTCATAGTCCACATACGCCAGGCAAAGTGGCAAATTGTACTCTTCGGACTTCTGTACAATTTGCCGAAAGGTATGTATGTGGTCTATGGTACTGAAGCCTTTTCAGAAACCGGCTTGTTCGGGAGGCTAGAAGTCGTCGAGTCTGCGTGCGAGACGATTCCTAATGACTCTCGAAAACAGCACGTAGACGCGGCTCAGAAGGGAAATCGGTCTGTAGTTCTTCAAGAGAGCGTTGTCGCCTTTCTTAAAGAACAAGACCACCGCGCTTCTGCTCCACGCCTCCGGAGTAGTGCCACCATGGAGGACGGAATTGAAGAGCTTCTAAAGGACTTCAAGTACCGGTGTTCCACCCGCTTTCAGAAGCTCCACTATAATTCCATCCTCGCCCGGGGCCTTGCCGTTTTTAAGGTGGTGGAGAGCCATTCTAATCTCGCTCAGACTGACGTCCGGGATATCATCGGAATAGTGTCGCATAAGACTTGCTCTTGGATCGTTACTCACACTTGCGTGTGGCTCCAACGATGATGTGTACAGCTGCCCATAGAACCTCTCAATCTCACTCAGAATCTCAGGTGTCCCGGAAACGATGTTGCCACACATGTCTCGCCGCATGCATTTGGAGATCTGTCTGTTCAGTTGCCTGTATGCTGTCAAATCTGTTGACGATTGCAGCCTCATCTCCCGTCTAACAGCCATGAGATTAAGAGTGTGATCGGAGAGTTTTTGTGTTCTTCTGCGGCGGGTCTTGCAGAACTTAGCTCCGACCGCATGGACAGTTTCCACGAGCTTGTCATTCATATCGTCCACTGCATTGCAATCCTCTAGGCACTGAAAGCGGTTTTGTAACTCGAGCTGAAAGGTTTCGGGATTCTGGATTAGAGCACGAGGGGGGACGGAGCGTTGACTTCATTAGACGAGACCTCTCCAACTTAACATTTAGGTTCAGTGTGCCTCTAACCATTCGGTGATCGCTGCCAGTTTTCACCCTTGCGATCACTGAGAGATCGCTGAACAGTTGGCGTCTGGTAGTCATAATGAAGTCAATCTCATTTTTTGTCGAACCGTCGGGGCTCGACCAGGTCCACTTCCTGTGGGGCCGCTTCTGGAAGAAAGAATTCATCATAAAGAGTCCCTCTTTCTCCATAAAGTCGGCCAGCTGCTGGCCCCTTCGGTTCCGTTGCCCTACTCCAAATTTCCCCACCTTCAGCTCACCGCTTTCTCTTGTGCCTAGTTTTGCGTTGAAGTCTCCCATCAACACCGTGTAGTGGGTTTTGGAGGAATGCATGGCTCTGGAAATATCCTCATACATTTCCTCCACCTCCTCATCGGGATGTGCCGAGGTTGGTGCGTAAACCTGTATGACCTTCAGCGAATACCGTTTGGTGATTCTGAGTATCATTCAGGTACGCGACCCTGGTCGACACACTCCCAATCTTTACAACGTTGTTGACGAGAGACTTGTGGACGATAAATCCGACACCTCCTTGGGACAGATGGTCGCCCTCCCGGTGGTAGAACAAGTTGCCGGACTCGAGGATTGCCTCGTATCCTCCCCCTCTCTTCGGACCTCGGATATTCCAATAATATGCCAGCGCAACTTGTCTACCTCTTCTTCCAGCTCCAGTATCTTCTCGTCAGTCCTCAGAGTGCGTGCGTAATATGTTGCCAGGTCGAGTCGTCGTAGGTAGCAACTGAACCTCCACCGAAGATTCTTAGCACCCCCTGCCCCGCCGTTACCATGGTCGCCACCGTAGCCAGGAATAGCGGGGCCGCCGGGGACTGGGGGCCGTTTTTTTGCGTCGTTATTCATGGGGGGATATTTGCCATAGTTGCCACGCTTGGCGAGCGGGTTGGCAACCGCAGTTTTTTATTATAACACAGTTGTTATCAGAAAGATGCTGCTGCCCATCTTCTGCCTGTCTCCCTCTGTCGCCTCTTACGACACCCACGGGAAGATATGGGGTAGTGGATATTCTCAACCGCCACTACACGGCATATAGATATTTAGTCCTGATAAAAAAACAGAATTTCCACTTCAGAAATGTTTTCTCCAATTGATAAGCTATCAAAACTGTTCAATTTAACTTTCTATAACACGAATTAGAGAATATTAAATGTATTAATAAAATTAAAACAATAAAAATATATTAATAAGTTAGTTATTGTGAAATGAGCCATCTATATTAAAAACATTGTAACTATTATATGCACTACATACTGTAGAAAACGAAAGTTCTGCAAGAAAAATATAGATAGCGTTGTAAAAACAATTTAGGAAAATGAAATCTTTCTACTTTTTGACTTTTTTATGTATTTCTACTAATTTTATGTATTTCTATTATTTGTGTACGGAGCATATGAAAATCGATTCCTCTATCAAATGCGGCACAAACAACATTTACCTAATATCAATGTCTCTTTTGTAAATACCGCGATTAATGAATACTGTGTTCAGTTTTAGTCACCTTTGTCGTATAAATCTCAATCTGTGGAATCAGCCAGGGTTATGACCAGGGCCACTAAGGGTGAAAGGTCTATCGAATCAGCAGCATGATGGCATTAACATAAAGACAATATTGTTAATAGTCACGTCAAATCAGCAAAATAAAAAGGTATTAAAATAATATATCTCATGAAGTCTTGAATCCATACTATACTTAAACTTTTAAATAAATGCGAAAGTGTGTTTGTTTGTTTGTCCTTCTTTCACTTCGCAACAGAGCGTCGGCATGACATGATTTTTGTATGGGGATAGTTCGGTGGCTGTAGAGTGACATAGGTTACTTTTTTCCGCGGAAAAACATCTCATTCCCGTGGGAAAATAGAATATGTAGCAAAAGTTTGTCCTTCTTTCACGTCGTAACAGAGCGTCGGCAGGCATGAATTTTGGTATGGGGATAGTTCGGTAGCTGTAGAGTTACATAGGCTACTTTTTTCGCGGAAAAACATCTCATTCCCGTGGGAAAATCGAATATGTTGCACAAGTTTGTCCTTCTTTCACGTCGCAACAGAGCGTCGGCATGGCATGATTTCTTGTATGGGGATAGTTTGGTGGCTGTAGAGTGACATAGGCTACTTTTTTCAGCGAAAGAAAATATCATTCCCGTGGAAAAATCGAATGTTGCAAAATTAAATTCAGCTAGGTGGCGCCACCGTGATTCTACAAGACGGACGACGGTACGATGGACGAACACAGAAGGTCAGAATATTTGGATTATTATGTCTTTTTACCAAAATTAAGATAAAAAATGTATGGATCTGTATTTTTCCACGCAGGACCGGGAAGAGAGCGATAAAAAACATAAAATTCACCAGCTGATTTTCTTCAAACGTTTTGGCGCATTGTAATTCACAGAATAGGCGATAACCTCGCAGACGATATTAAGTAATCCGTTGATGCTCTGCCTACCCCGCAAGGGTTACAGGCGTGATTATAAGTATGGATCAGAAATACTATCACCACCTGTCACGCTTTCACTTGCAGACGACGTAACTTTGTAATGGCGTTGCAGTTACGATAAAAATATTTTTGCTGGTTGTTTACCGTTTTAACAATTGATGAGCATTAAAACAACATTATTATATCAATAATCAATGAATGTTATAATTTTGTGCCAAACTGAGTGTCAAATTACTTGGTAAACAATATTTTTCTAAATCTATACTGCGCTATTACAAGGTTATGTCAGCGCTTTATATTTGTAGTGCTGTGCTAACAATAACAGGCAATAACAGTATCGTAATCTGTTCTTATACAATTATACTTTATAAAATAATACGTTTTGTTTTTCTTTTTAAGAATTTGAAAATAATGAACTATAAGATAACTTTTATTAAATATAAAAATAAAACTACGACCAAACCGAACGCGCGAAAGAAAGTAGCATTTTTATATTTAGGTTGAAAATGGTAACCCCAAATGGCGTTATGGGCCGTCATTTTGTGACGCTAAAACAGTCGTCTGTTGTCGTTTCGTGCGCATAGACCACGTTCTTCAAGTGTTTTCGATCTGTTTTTATTTGATTACCCGGCTTTCGTTTAATGGACTGTTTCTGCTTTTCAAACTGACATCGGCGCTAAATCGGACTTCGATTGTGTTTTGTATTACGTTCTTTTTACTTTTGGTGCACAATAATGCCTAAACGTGGACAAACATTGAAAAGTGGAGCCCGTGAGTTAATCATCAAGCTGCAAGATTACTTTGAGCGGGAGCGGCAAAATGGCGGACCCCTGTTACCTGTCGAACACGTACAAGAACGCGTCTCTCAGGCGCTTGGGGTTAGCAAACGAAAGATAACAAATATTAATAAAGAAAATGGTATGTGAGCTCTGATACAATCGGTAGGAGCCCCCTGTCTTCATTAACGGTGGGTCCCTGGCTGAGCTTCTGTGGCATGGGATCCTTTTGTACATCTTCTGGATAGGAATCCTGGTTCGTGAGCTCCTGTTGGGGCTCGCTGAGGTCGACAACCTCCGGGGGTGGCTTTGTGACGGTTTTATTAAATGGGGCCTTCCCTCCGGTGGTTGCACCTTGATTTGACTTTTGTTTGGCTATAGAATTATCGAGCCAAGATCGAACGTACTCACTTTTGGAGTGACCATCTTCATCATAGTCGTGCGATTCGTCTTCTTCTTCAGCCATCTGTAAGGAGATCTGCGCAAGTTCTAGTTTGATCTTCACGAGCCTTCAAAATTCTTCTATTGGGCCGAACAGTCTTCTTTGACTTCGTACTGCAATCGGTGTGGCCTCTCGGTGGCTCTTCGGTGTGGGTGTCTTCCCGGGCTGTTGGCGATGATGCACGGCTAAAGTCATCGTTGCCTTCTACATGTTCCCTCTGCTTCGTTGTGCAGGCCGTAGTGGCCGGCGCGGTCAGGGGTATCCCCCTCGGGGGGGGGGGGCAGCATGGCGCCTCAGCGCCCTCTACCGTTGACGGTGAGCGTGGTGGCATCTGGTGGTGGACGGCGGCGTTACTGGCCGACGAACCTCTTTCCAGACCGACGGTCCACACCTTGGCTTCCCTTCCTTGCGAACGGGTGATCGGCATCTTGAATTTGAAAATTCTGCGGTTTTAATACGGTGGTGACTAAGTACCCGGTTCCGAAATACAAACGGATATATCCTGCTCGAAGGACCAACGAATGTGCCGGACGGGCGAAACTCTCCGAAGTAAATGTTGTCGAAGATACTTCGAACAAATAGCAAGGTAGTGGCCAGCGGTTCGACTGATTGATTAGTCGCGAAATTTTATAACTATTGTTTATTGACCACGGTTGTTGAACTACGGTTGTTCACTATTGGTTGGTCACTGTATATTTCAAAAGATTTCTTTAAATTGTACGGTAGTATCAAATATCTATTGGTAGTAGCTGGTTTTCTAACACTACTGACTAGCAGCTATTATCAACTAAACTAGCTGATTTTATCACTTGTGTAACTGCGGATATCAGTTACCACTTGCACTATATGTAACTGCGAATATCAGTTACGACCTTTTTCGGCTAGCTAACACTTTCACTATTCACTATATACTGCTACTAGTCACTTCAGCTACTACCGGATACCACTGCTTGTCACTGGTAGTTCTTCACACTCTACTCCTACTGGGTCCCGAGCGCCTAAGGTAAACTTTGGCTATACCTTACAGTGAGCCGCTTGCCATTTTCCGTTTTGCCTCTTTATTGCATAAACTTTTCACTATGCAAATGGCATAAATTACAATATTTTCTATACAAAACTAATTGCTACACTAACATGCTATACATCAACAAATCGGTAGTCTGGTACTTTATTAGTATATCATAAAGGTTACTCAAAACATTAACATTGTAAAAAGTTATTAAATGAAATGTCCCAAATTTTCATAATATTTGGGTACATTAATTCTTTGATTTTTCTATAACTACGAAATGCGTTTAATTATACAAAATATTCCTACACTTCCTTAATCTTAAGCCATATGCTAATTCAATGTCATATTTACAACTCTTTTAGAACATAAAATTATTTTCATTATTTTTAGTATAAACTATTACGCAGTTAATTAAAAACTTCTAGAGAGTTCTACGATAAGACGCGCTGCGATTGATCGATTTTTCTTAATACAATAAAAGTTGTTTACATTACTTGTTATCAAAACGACATTCTATACAAATATACTAAGAGTTATAAACATGCTACACAACTATATTAATACACTTTTACACCCAGTTTTGTCGGTAATTTCACTATTAATACAAAAAACAATATTCTTTATCACTTTGTTTCTTAGCGTTGTTATGCCGTCGCGAACACTTA